>CAUYSK010077796.1:0-43335 GCA_963575035.1 Avahi laniger | reverse complement strand
AGCCGGGCATAGTGGCACATGCCTGTAGTCCCAGCCACTTGGGAGGCTGAGGCAGTAGGATCGCTTGAGCCCAGGAGTTTGAGGTTGCTGTGAGCTAGGCTGACGCCACGGCACTCGCCCCAGGCAAGAGAGTGAGACTCTGTCTCAAAAAAAAAAAAAAAAAAAAAAAACCTGGCTGGTACAGCACCATGTCCAAACAGAAATATCAGATTAGGAAATAGGAATAGTTAATGAGTGCAAAAATATAGTTAGATAGAATGAACAATGTTTGATAGAACAACAAAGTGACTGTAATCAACAATAAGTGAGGGAGTACTTTAAAAGAGTGGAATTGGAATGTTCCCAACACAAAGAAATGATCAATGCTTGAGGGGATGGATACCCCGATTACCCTAATTTGATTAATTCACATTGTATGTCTGTATCAAAACATCACATGTACCTTATAAATACATACAACTATTATGCACCTATAATAATTAAAAATTTAAAAGTTTAAAATAAAATAAAGAAGAAATACCAGATTAGGGCAGTGGGAAGTAGTTTAAAGACAAAATCAAACCATAGACATGGCTGAAGTACCTAGGGGCAGTGGTCCCCAACCTTTTTGGCACCAGGGACTGATTTCATGGAAGACAGTTTTCCCACAAATGGGGGAGGGAGGAGTCAGAGCTCAGGTGGTGATGCGAGCAATGGGGAGGGGGAGCAGCTGTAAATACAGGTGAAGTTTTGCACCCGCTGCTCACCTTCTGCTGTGTGCCCCCCTTCCTAAGTTTCATGAAAGGCAGTTGGGCGGGGGTGGGGACGGTTAGAGCTCTGCAGCCTGGTCCCTACCGAAACCTCTAGTGGTCATAATTGTGACCTTTGTCTCGGTGTCTGAAACAGTTTGGCAAAAAAATAAATAGATTTTATGTGTGTATAAAGAGAGAGATGAAGTAAATGTGGTCCATTGATAACAGTTGGTGAATCAGAGTAAAGGGTGTGTGGGAATTCATTTTACTAGCCTTACAACTTGTCTGTAACCTTGAACTTTCTTTACAGAAAAAAAATTTGGATATACAAACACAATATGGGTGTTCAAATTTCTGGTTTATTTTTTTTTATTATTTTATTTTTTGAGACAGAGTCTCACTCTCTTGCCCGGGCTAGAGTGCCATGACATCAGCCTAGCTCACAGCAACCTCAAACTCCTGGGCTCAAGCCATCCTGCTGCCTTAGCCTCCCGAGTAGCTGGGACTACAGGCACGCGCCACCATGCCCGGCGGGTGGTTGCTTTCCAGTCCTCCCTGGCTAGAGAAAACAAAAGAGCTGATAAAACAAAAACAAAAGCCTGGGGGGAGGGAGGCAAGGAATCACAAGCCCCTCCACCCAGAGACAGGATCTCGCTCTTGCTCAGACTGGTTTCGAACTCCTGAGCTCAAACAATCCTCCTGTCTCGGCCTCCCAGAGTGCTAGGATTACAGGCATGAGCCACTGCATCTGGCCTCAGATTTCTGGTTTAAAAAAAGGAAGAATGTGTTATCATATAACCACTGCGATCAGAGTCATTCCCCTTGGAGAGATAAAGAACATAATGGGTACTGTTCAGCTGCCAGAATTTGTGTGTTCATCAGATTTAGCCAGCAGATAAAATCAGGAAGAAAAGAGAAAATGCACAGGAAGCTATCTGTCATGGTTTCGACTCTGAATGGAGTAAATGGACACACTGCAGAACAGTTAGGGTCTTCGTGGTGGGTGCTCCCAAAGCAGTCATCTCTTTAGGTGCAGGTGTCTAATGCAGAGTATCACATTAAGAGGCTGACTGCCACGGCCCGGCATTGTCACTGACTGTCACCGTTCTTGGATTCCCGTAGAGCTGTCGTGCTGCAGACTTTCCTGGGTGGAGGGGCTTGTGATTCCTTGCCTCCCTCCCCCCAGGCTTTTGTTTTTGTTTTATCAGCTCTTTTGTTTTCTCTAGCCAGGGAGGACTGGAAAGCAACCAAAAGGCCTTTTTGTAAACTTGTTCTTTTTTTTTTTTAGTGTTTCTTCTCATTTATTTATTTATTTAATTTTTTTGTGAACTTGTTCTTGAAGCACACTTTGTGCTGGAACAAAAATGAGAAGTACCATCTGGGAGAGAAGTCTTTCTTTTTTGGGTGAGGATAGTACCTTACACACATTCTAGCCCTCAGCCTCCCTGTGTTCTCCCACAGCTTGTGGGTTCTTGCAGAAAAGAAGGGAACCCATGTGGGGGCACTTCCACCATGCCGGACATCGTGCTGATCCTCACCATTCTTAGTCTACCGTTACAGCCTCCTGCCACCTAAAGGAGGCTCTTGTCTCCATTGTACCCATAAGGTGAAGCCTTTAGAAGGTGGGCTCACTTGCCCCATGCTTCACAGTGGGGGAGGCAGAGTTGGTTTGAGTGCTGAGCCCAGGCTTGGTCCATGGTATTGTAGGGCCTCCAAGGGTGTACAAGGCAACTGGGAGCCAGAGCTTGTTACAGGAGTGAGGTCCGTGCCATGGGGAAGAAGATGGAGCTAGAGACTTGGCCAGAAGAGACTTCAGTGGGACAGTTCTGCTAGGCTAGAGATGCAAAACTGAAAAGGATTCTGGGGACACAAAGCATATAGAGAATGCCAGGGAAGTTCAAGAGAGCACAGGAAAGAGTCGAGGGTAGGAAGCAAGAAGGGAGAGAGATCGGAGACTAACAAGTACCATTCATTCATCTGTGGTAGTGATGAACACACCAATCTCTGCTTGAATGGAGCTGATGTTTGAACAGAGGACAGGGACAGACAAGAAACAAACTCATGAATGAATGGATAGTATATCAGATGGAGCTGAGCATTTGGAATCAAGTAAAGTAGAGGGGATAGGAGACACTAGTTGTAAAAGAATGATTCAGAAAGATCTCGATTTTGACATTTCAGCAGAGATTTGAAAGTGATCAGAGTGAGCTATGCACGTATCTAGGCACAAGCACTCAGGTAGAAGAAGCCACAAGTGCTAAGGCCCTGAGGCAGGCCTGTGCCTATTGTGTTCAAAGGGCAATGAGGAGGCCAGGATGCTGGAGCAGTGGGAGGGGGATTTGGAGGTGATGGGGGCTGGAGTGGGTAGGCCAGTGCAAGAAGTTGAGCTCTACTTGATGGGAGATGGGAAGACCTGGGATAGTTAACAGAGACATGAGCCAGCTTAAATTTTAACAGGCTCCCCCTGGTGGCTTGGTTGAGAATGGCTATGGGTGAGGCAGGGAGGCCAGGAAGGAAGCCTCTGCAATGATAGAAGCCATGCTGAGATGGTGGCAGCAGAAGCTGTTGAATAAATACAGTGTGTCTGAAAGCTTAGAACTGGAGCCTCTCCCATCAGTGCAGCAGACCTTTGTCATGGTCTTGTGGCCCTCAGAGGGGCCTCATTCTCTTCTTGGGACGATGATAACCCCGTGCATACAAACAGGATGTTGCAGGGGAGGACAGAATGGTAGTGGAACGTCATTCTAAGAACCCGTATTCCCTAAAAGATTCAATGTGTGATTTGTTCATGGCTGGAAAAAGGCCTTGTGAAAATGGTAAGAATCATGCCTTATGTTTCCTGCTTTACACTTAGGCTCCTTCCTCTGTGTTCCCAAAACTCTAGTCACCCTCACCACATGGTGTGGATTACCTATAGCTCCCTGGGCATGGACAATGGATGTCTTCATTTTCTTTGTCAACCCATTTCTAGCCCAGGCTGGGCTCTGTTCTTGACCTGTGGTCCACCTGTAACATTGATCTGAAACTTGGGGTGCATGTGGGTGTGGCGAAGAGGAATTCACCCAGCAGGGTGGTGGGGTGGCTGTTCTGATGGGATACTGCTTAATGGCCAACAGGAGCAGCCTGTGCTCAGAGCTGGAAGTTGACCTGATAACTGTCGTGCAACTATGCCTAGGTTCATTAGGTCCCTTCTTTCTCGTAGAGATTGTCATTTGTTGATGTGGCAACAGGATGGCTCGGGCAGGGATTGGGGGCCGCATGCGGGATGGCATATACCGGCAAGTACTTCGACAAGGCCAGGTAAGGTGCTTACCCAGAAATCACTTAACTGCCCTGCCCTGAGCCCCCTGTGGAGATCTTTGGACAGGTACCTAGCTCCATGGGGTAGAGAAGAGCCCTGTAGTGCCAGTCCCTATTCCATCCCATGGCAAGCCCTCTGCTCCATTTCCCACAAGTCTGTTGAAATTCATCCATTATTGCCTCTCTTAGTTCTTATCCTAGGGTTAATAACTTTTTAAAACATTCCAACACTTGAGTGGGGTCTGGGAGATAAACATTCATGTTGTTTCTGTGTGGAGTTTAATGTTTGTAACAGAACATGTGCTCCTGAGATGTAGAATTTTTTTGATTGTTGTGATTATTGTGAATAAACTGTAAGATCAGAAATAAAAGGTGGCAGTGCTTTAAAATGGAACTTGAAATAGAATATAAGAAAATGTATGTGTAAATGGTTTGGGGATTTAAGGGGACTGCTTTTTTCCCATTCCCCTCTTGTCATCATGCTTGTTGATCAGCAGAAGTGGCAGGAGAACCTAAAAATAGGCTCACAGCTAGAAAGGGAGAACTACCTGAAAGTGAAGCCTATCTTGTGAGGCCCAAGCTTTTAAAGCTTCATTTCCTCAGCTGCTGAGTTTGGGCAGAGCTGATGAGGAAAATAGTCTTAGGGACCTGATGATCTAAAGCAGCTTCTCCAGGCTGTTCCTTCGTTTCTCTTCCCGAAGTGCATTTGCTGAGTGGCCCGGATCAGCCCTCAGCCCAAGAGAAGATCCTAAACCTCGCTTGTCTTGCTCTAGCTACCGGGTATTCTGCCTCATGGGAGATGGCGAGTCCTCAGAAGGCTCCGTCTGGGAAGCATTGGCCTTCGCTTCCTACTATGGTCTGGACAATCTCGTGGCAATCTTTGATGTGAACCGCCTGGGACACAGTGGCGCCCTGCCCACTGAGCACTGCATAGATATCTATCAGAAGCGCTGTGAAGCCTTCGGGTAATCATATCCTCTCTTGTTTTATTTTCTTTCTGTCCCACCACCCTTTGTCTCTTGTAACCTGGCCTCTTCCTCCATTGACAGGTGGAATACTTACGTGGTGGATGGCCGTGATGTGGAGGCACTGTGCCAGGTGTTCTGGCAGGCAACTCAAGTGAAGAGCAAGCCGACTGCTGTGGTCGCCAAGACCTTCAAGGGCCGGGGCTTGCCAAGTAAGCAAGTGTTTCTTTCCTGCTTGTGGTTATTAAAAACATCTTTCTGCATAACATAAGAGGCAGAAGGAGGCCTAAACTGGCCTAGGGAGAGGGCTTTCTTTTTTTTAATTTCAAAGTATTATGGGGGTACAAATGTTTGGTTACATAAATTGCTTCTGTACAGTTTGAGTCAAAGTTATAAGTGTGACCATCACCCAAATAGTGTGCATTGTACCTGTTAGGTGTGAATTTATTCATCCCCTTCTCTCCTTCACACCTGCTTGATTTCTCATGAGTTTTATTTCCATATGTGCACATAAGTGTTGTTCAATTAGTTCCAATTTAATGGTGAGTACATGTGGTGTTTGTTTTTCCATTCTTGTGATACTTCACTTAGAAGAATGGTCTCTAGTTCCATCCAGGTAAATACAAGAGGTATTAGTTAACCATTTTTTTTTGTGGCTGAGTAGTAGTTCATGGTATACATATACCACATTTTATTCATCCACTCGTGTACTGATGGGCACTTGGGTTGTTTCCACATCTTTGCAATTGTGAATTGTGCTGCTATATTCAGGTGCAAGTGTTTTTTTTTTAATAAAATGTCCTTTTTTCCTTTGGTTAAATACCCAGTAGTGGAATTGCTGGATCAAATGGTAGCTCCACTTTCAGTTCTTTGAAGTATCTCCATGCTACCTTCCATAGAGGTTGTACTTGTTTGCAGTCCCACCAACAGGTGTAACTGTTCCTGTCTTTTCACATCCACATGAGCATTTGTTTGGGGATTTTTTTCTTTTTTTTTCTTTGTTGAGACTGAGGCTCATCTCACTCTGTTACCTGGGCTAGAGTGCCATGGCGTCAGCCTAGCTCACAGCAACCTCAAATTCCTGGGCTTAAGCAATCCTACTGCCTCAGCCTCCTGAGTAGCTGGGACTACAGGCATGTGCCACCATGCCTGGCTAATTTTTTTTATATATTTTTGATTGTCCAGCTAATTTCTTTCTATTTTTAGTACAGACAGAGTCTCACTCTTGCTCAGGCTGGTCTTGGAACTCCTGAGCTCAAGCGATCATCACACCTTGTCCTCCCAGAGTGCTAGGATTACTGTCATGAGACTAAATACCTGCACTGTTTGGGGATTTTTTGATAAAAGACATTCTCACTGGAGTTAGGTGATATCTCATTGTGGTTTTTATTTGCATTTCCATGATGATTAACCCCCTTTGTAGATTCTAGTTATCAGCCCTTTATCAGATGTATAGCATGCAAATATTTTCTCCTTATCGATTGTTTCCTTGGCCGTGCAGAAGCAGCTTTTTAATTTGATCAGGTCCCATTTATTTATTTTTGTTGTTGCTGTGGTTGCTTTTGGGGTCATCTTCGTAAATTCTTTGCCTACACCGATGTCTATGAGAGTTTTTCTAACATTTTCTTCTAAAATTCTTATGGTTTCATGCCTTAGGTTTAAGTCTGTTATGCATTGAGAGTTGATTTTTCTGACAGTCTTCTTCATAAATTCTTTGCCTAGACAGATGTCTATAAGATTTTTTCTAACATAATCTTATAAAATTCTCAGGGTTTCATGCCTTAGGTTTAAGACTGTTATCCATCAAGAGTTGATTTTTGTGAGAGATGAGAGGTACAGATCCTGTTTCAGTCTTGTACATGTGGCTATCCAATTTTCTCAGCACCATTTATTGAATAGAGATTCTTTCCCCCAGTGTATGTTTTTGTCTGTTTTGTCAAAGATCAGATGACAATATGAGGATGGTTTTATATCTGGATTCTCAGTCCTGTTCCATTGGTCTATGTCTGTGTTCTTGTGCCAGTACAATGCTGTTTTGGTTACTACAGCCTTGTAGCATAACTTGAAGTCTGGTAGACTGATGCCTCCCAATTTGTTCTTTTTGCTTAAAGTTGCTTTGGCTATATGGAGTCTTCTCTGGTTCCATAGGAAGTGTAGAATTATTTTTTCTAGACCTGTGAAAAATGTTGTTGGTATTTTAATAGGGATTACAGTGAATTTATAGATCACTTTGGGTAGGATAGACATTTTAACAATATCGATTCTGCCAATCCATGAGCATGATATGGTTTTCTATCTGTTTACATCCTCTTCAATGTCAGTGTTTTGTAGTTTTCCTTATATAGGTCTCTTACCTCCTTAGTTAAATATATTCCAAAATATTTTATTTTCTTTGATGCTATTGTGAAAGGTATTATATCTTTGATGTGATTCTCAACTTGACTGTTATTTGTGTATATGAAAGCTACTGATTTGTGTGCATTGATTTTATATCCTGAGACTTTGCTGAATGCACTTATCAATTCCAGGAGTCTCTTGGTTGAATCTTTGGGGTTTTCTAGATATAAGATCATATCATCAGCAAAGAGTGATAATTTGACCTCTTCTGCCCCCATTTAGATACCTTTGATTTTCTTCTGTTATCTGATTGCTCTGGCAAGGACTTCCAGCGCTATGTTGAATAGAAGTGGTGATAGTGGGCAACCTTGTCTGGTTCCAATTCTAAGTCGGAATGCTTTCAATTTTTCCCCATTCAGTATGATGTTGGCTATGGGTTTGTCATATATGGCTTTAATAATTTTGAGGTATGTCCCATCTATGCCTATTTTTTTAAGAGTTCTTATCATAAACAGGTGCTAATTTTGTCAAATGACTTTTCTGCTTCCATTGAGAAGATCATATGATCTTTGATTTTGCAGAGTATAAACACTGTTAATGCTTTGGTATATATTCTCCCAGATCCATATTTATGTATTTACCAATGTATGTATATGTGTTCATTTATATTTATATACATTAATATGCATATACATTTATATAGTTTATACATTATAAGTATTATTCATATTATACAGATTGTTCTATAAATTGAGTTTCCTTTTTATATATCATATCATATATATATATTAATTGTCAGTTGCCTTCTAATGATATTTAACCAGTTTACACTATCTCTAAGAGGTATTCTTTCTAATATCCTATCCAACATAGAAGGGAATCTCTCTTTTCTAATTTCTGCAAAATTGATAAGCAATAAGATATAGTATTATTTTATATTAATGTACAGTTCTTTGATTATTAGTGAGATTAGAATTACTTAATTTGCTTAGCAACCACTAATATTTCTTCTATAAATTGCTTGCCTATATTCTTTGCTCAATTTTCTATTAGGTTGTTATCTTTTTCTGATTTATTTGACTAGCACTCATTATTTTATACGTGGTTGATGGTTGATAAATAACATTTGATTTCCCATTTGACCCAAGAATTATTGCGGAGAGTGGTTTTTTATTTCTAAGAACTTGGGGATTTTTTTTGTGTGAAATGTTGCTGTTTCTTTTGAATTCTATTACATTGAGGTTAGAAATGTAATCTGCACAATATCTGTATTTTGGAATTTGTTGAGGCATACTTCACGGTATAATATGTAATCATTTTTCTCTGAGTTTTACTTTTTAAGATTGCACAGATGAGATCATGCAATATTTGTCTTTCTGTGCCTGGCTCATTTCACTTAACATAATGTGCTCCAGATTCATCCATGTTGTTGCAAATATCAGGATTTCCTTCTTTATAGAGACTGAATAATATTCCATTGTGTGTGTGTACATACACATACATACATACCACATTTTCTTTATTCATTCATCTGTTGGCAGACAAGTAGGTTGTTTCTATATCTTGGCTATTATGAATAATGCTGCAAACAACATAGGAGTGGAGATACTGCTTTAAGATGATGATTTCATTTCCTTTGGCCGTATATCCAGAGGTGTCATTGCTGGATCATATGGTAGTTCTATTTTGAATTTTTTGAGGAAACTGTATACTGTTTTCCATAATGGTTGTACCTATTTACATTCCCAAAAACAATGTGCAATTTCCTTTTTCTCCACACTCTTGCCAACACTTCAATTTTTTTAACATTTGGAAGTTATTTTTAATTTTTAAATTTTAAATTTTTTTCTTCTTAACTGACAAATAATAATTGTGTATATGGGATACATTGATCTATGTATACATTATAGATAGATATGCTAATTAACATATCTATCACCTCACTAATTTATCATTTTAAAACTCTATTTTAGCAATTTTGAAATATATAATACATTATTTTTTTATTTTGTATTTTTTTATTTAAACACATTACGGGGGTACAAATGTTTAGGTTACATAAATTGCCCTTGCCCAACCAGAGTCAAAGGTTCAAGTGTGTCCATCCTCCAGACAGTGCGGACCGCATCCATTAGGTATGAATATATCCATCCCCTCCTTCCCCCACCCATCTGCCCGACCCCTGATGAATGTTATTGCTATATGTGCACTTAAGTGTTGATCAGTTAATACCAATTTGACGGTGAGTACATGTGATGCTTGTTTTTTCCATTCTTGGGATACTTCCACATTCGATAAAGGGTTGATAAGTAGACTCTATATAGAACTCAGGAAGATCAGCAAGAAAAAAATCAAACAACCCTATCAAAAAGTGAGCAAAGGACATGAACAGAAACTTTTCAAAAGAAGATAGACTAATGGCCAAGAAACATATGAAAAAATGCTCAACATCTCTAATAATCAGGGAAATGCAAATCAAAACCACAATGAGGTATAATACATTATTATTAACTGTGGTCACCATACAGTGCAATAGATCGTTAAAACTTCTTCCTGCAGTCTAACTGAAACTTTGTAACCTTTGACCAACATCTTCTCTTTCCCCATCCCTCCCCATCCCCACCCCAACTTCTGGTAACCACCTTTCTACATTGGACAGATTATCGAGATAGAAAATCAATAAGAAAAGATGGGATTTGAATTACACTTAAGAGCAGACACTCTCTTTGACTTTTTTGATAATTCCCATCCTAACAGATATGAGGTTATTGTGGGTTTGATTTTCATTTCCCTGATGATTAATGATGTTGAGCACTTTTTCATATACCTGTTGGCCATTTCTATGTCTTCTTTGGAAAAATGTCTATTCAGCCCTTTTGCCTATTTTTTAATCACTTTGTTTTTTTTATTATTGAGTTGTTTGAGTTCCTTATATGTTTTGAATATTAACCCTTTATCAAATATATGGTTTGCAAATATTTTTCCCATTCTATGTGTTGCCTTTTCATTTTGTTGATTATTTCTTTTGCTGTGCAAACATGATCCCTATCAAAATTCCAATGGAATTTTCCACAAAATAAAAAATACCCCAAATTCATTGAAACAATGGACCCCAAATAGCTAAAGCAATCTTGAACAAGAAGAATAAAGCTGGAATTGTCACATTTACTGATTTAAAATTATATTACAAATCTGTAGTAATCAAAACAGTATTGTGCTAGCATTAAAACCAGCCACATAAACCAATGAAACAGAATAGAAAGCCTAGAAATAAGAGCACACATATATGGTCAACTAATTTTTGAGAAAGTCACCAAGAATATACAATGGGAAATGAATAGTCTCTTTGATACTTGGTGTTGGGCAAACTGATATACACATGTAAAAAAAAAAAGAAATTTGATCCTTATACCATATACAAAAGTCAACTCAAAATCAATTAAAGACTTAAATTTCAGGCCTGAAACTGTAAAACTTCTAGAAGAAAAGGAAAATGCTCCATGGCATTGGTGTTGGCAATGAGTTTTTGGATAAGACACCAAAAACACAGGCAACAAAAGCAAAAATTAACAAGTGGGACTAAAATGACATTTTAAACAGTTTTCTTAATTTAAAAACAAGTAACTTTTTAAAAAGGCATTTATTGTGTTCTTCTTTGATCCAATTACTTCCTAGTCTGAAATTTTCTTCCTATATTATTGCTATGCAAGTATTGTTTTGTATATTATATATTTTATCTTTAAGAATGAGCTTTGAATCATTTAAATTAATTTAAATTAGTTTTTGATTTAATAGGTTTGATGATCCTTGCTAGTCCTTTTATAATACAATTTACCTATTCTTGAGCTCTTTATTTTATTTCCTTCTTAGTTGGAAGAAGTTTATTTTCAAGTAAGTTTTTCAGAAGTGCATATATAGTGAATATATTTTTTGAGCCTTTGCATATGTGAGTTGACTTTCTGTTCTCTATGTATACATATAAGTATGTATGATATGAGATAATTGGGTCACATTCCTTTTCCTTCAAATTTATTAGATATTGAACTGTTGTCTTCTAGTATTTTGCATTGCAGAAAAGAATTCTAAACCCAACTTGATTTTTGTTCCTTTGTTGATAGTTTGTTTTTCATGCCTAGGTGTTTGTAGGATTTTCTTTACTTTTATAACTAAAAACAAAATAACTAAGATTGATATTTCTAAGGATGTAATGAACTCTACACATGCAAATGTAGGGACTTAACTTTCATTGAGTGCCTCTTTAACACCCACTTCTTTCTCTCCCCTTCCTAACTGACCCCACATTTTCTAGCCATTTGATTTGAGCAGATTATTGATTTGAGATCTTTCTTCTTTTTATATATAAGCATTTAATATTCTAAATTTCCATCTAAGCATTGCTTTAGCTTTATCTTACAAGTTTGATATGCTGTGTTTTCATTTTCATTTAATCCAAAATATTTTCTTATTTCCATTGTGAATTCATATTTGACTCCTAAGATATTAAGAAGCGTTTGTGTTTAATTTCCCAATATTTGAAGATTTCCAGATATTTTTATGTTTTTAATTTCTAGTTTAATTTCATTATGGTGAGAGAACGTACTTTGCATTATTTCAACTCTTAAATTTATTAAGGTTTGTTTTACAGCCTAGAATATGGTATATCTTGGTGAATGTTTCATGTGTACTTAAAAACAATATGTATTCTGTTGTTGATGAATTGTTTAATAAATGTCAATTAAATCATGTTGGTCGATGGTGCTGTTTAGGTCTTCTATATCCTTTCTGATTGTCTACTTGTTCTATCAATAACTGAGAGAGGAGTAGTGAAGTCTCTGAGTTTAATTGTGTATTTGTCTATTTTTTTTAGATCTATCAGTTTTTGCTGTTTAACAATGTGTCTTTTTATTAGTGTATATATTTAGACTATTTACATTTAAGTAATTATTAAATAGTTGGACTTAAGTATACTATTTTACTGTTCATTTTCTCTTTTTCCCTGTGTTTTCTTTCCCTTTTCTGCTTTCTCTTGGATTATTTGAGTATATTTTTGTATTCCATTTTAATTAATATATTGGCCTTTTGGTTATATATATTTTGATGTTATTCTTTTTTAGTCACTGCTCTACAGATTACAATACACATACATAACCTTTCCCAATCAATTTAGAGTTAATACTTTATCACTGCATGTCAAATACAGAAGCCTTATGATCATATATGTCCTTTTACCTTCCTTCTGACCTTTATGCTACAGTTTTTATGTTACATTTACATACACTGAAATGTCACCAGACAACATTATTTCTGCTTTTAACAATCAGACCTTTTAAAAAGAATTTAAGAGGATAAAAATATCTATTATATTTACCCAGGTGTTTACCATTTTTGTTGCTCTTTCTTTATTCATGAAGTTTCATTTCCTCCTGGTATCATTTCCCTTCAGTCTGAGGAACTGCCTCAATAATTATTTTAAAATAGGTCTGCTGGTGATGAATTAGTCTCTTAGTTTTCCTTAATGTCAGAATGCCTATTTGCCTTCATTCCTGAATGATATTCCTGGATACAGAATTTTAAGTTGTGACTTCTTTTCTTTCAGCACTTTAAAGATGTTGTTCCACTGTCTTACCTTCATATGTCCTAATAAGAAATCTGGAGTCATTTAAATCATAGTTTCCCTGTATGTAATATGTTGGTTTTTTTTTTTTTTTGTAGCTGCTTTCAAGATTTTTTTCTTTATATTTGATTTCAGCAGTTTGATTATTATGCTTCTGGGTGTGATTTTCTTTGGTTTATCTTCTTTGGTACTTACAGAACTTCATAAATTTGTAAAATTATATTTTATACCAGATTTGGGAAGTTGTCCACCATTATTTTTTGAATATGTATTTTTTTCCACAAACTTCTTTCACCTCTCCTTCTGGTACTTCAGTGATAAAACCATTAGATTTTTTGATATTGTTCCAAGTGCCTGGGGCTGTATTCATTTAAAAGAAATCTTTCTCTCTGTTCCTCATATTAGATAATATTTATTGGTCTATCTTCAAGATCACCCACTATTCCCTCTGTCATTTTCATTTTATTTTTCACTTATTAATAATATTTTAATTTCTTCTTTTGAAGGACTTCAATTGTCTTATTTCATAGAAAGTCAGTCTGGGCAAGGCCCCTCTCCATTTCATTTTTTCCTCTTTTTTTCTCAATCCCCACTCCTTTTCACCAGTCATTCCTCATCTTGCACTCACCCCCTCTCATGTACTTGGTTTACATACTTGAGTAGGTAGTATTGTTTTATGTGCTCAGATTGTTTTGCATAAATTGAGGCAAAAGCCTCATTTCATCTTCTCACTCAACATTGTGCTTTCAGCCTACCCATGTTGTTTGGACACCTGGTTCAGTGCCTCTAATCATGCATATAATTCCATATAAAGCATCCACATTTCACATATCTACTCCCTTACCTAGAGATGGACTCCAATTAGAACATCAACTTCCAAATAACACAAAAAATACTGTGATGAACTCCCTCCTACACATCTACTTATGGACCTGCGTGAGAAATTATCTGGAAAGTATACTCAGTGATGGCATTTTTGAAACATACAGAATATAGATACTTACCTATGTGCTTTCATGCTGCTTTTAATTTTTATTTTTTTATCAATACGTAACAGATGTACATATTTTCAGGGTAAATGTGATAATTTAACACATTCATATAATTTGTAAAATTCAAATGAGTGTAATTGGGATATCTATTACCTTAAATATGTGTCCTTTATTTATGCTAGAAATATTTAAAATATTCTCTTCTGACTGTTTTGAAATATACAATAGATTATCGTAAACTATAGTTACCCTACTGATCTATAAAACACCAGGTCTTATTTCTTCTATCAAACTGTATATTTGTACCCACTAATCAATATCTTTTCGTGCCCTCCTCTACTTTACACTTCCCAGTCTCTAGTAACCATCAATCCACTCTCTATCTTCATGAGATCCACTTTTTTAGCTCCCACATATGAGTGAGAACATGTAATGTTTGTCTTTCTGTGCTAAGCTTATTTCACTTAACATAGGGACCTCCAGTTTCATCAGCGTTGCTGAAAATGACACAATTTCATTATTTCCGTGGCTAAATAATATTCCATTCCATATTTTCTTTATTCATTCATCCACTGATGGGCACTTAGGTTGATTCCATATCTTGTTTATTGTGAATAGTGATGGCATAAACATGAGAGTGCAGATATTTCTTTTGATATATTGATTTCCTTTCTTTTGGATATATACCCAGTAGTAGAAATGCTAGATCATATGGGAATTCTATTTTTAGTTTTTTGAGGAATTTCCATACTGTTTTACATTAGTGGCTGTACCAATTTACATTCCCACCAACAATGTGCAAGGGTTCCCCTTTCTCCACATCCTTACCTGCATTGTTTATTGCCTGTCTTTTTGGTAAAAGTCATTTTAACTGGGGCGAGATGATATCTCATTGTGGTTTTGATTCACGTTTCCCTGATGATTAATGATGTCGAACATTTTTTTCATATACCTGTTGGCCATTTGTATGTCTCCTTTTGAAAAATGTCTGTTCAGATCTTTTGCTCATTTTTAAATCAGATCATTATTATTATTTTATTTTTTTTGCTATTGAGTTGTGTGAGCTCCTTATATATGCTAATTAGTAATCCCTTGTCAGATGGATAATGTGTAAATATTTTCTCACATTCTATGGGTTGTTTCTTTATTTTGTTGATTGTTTCCTTTGCTGTGCCAAAAGCTTGTTAACTTGATATTATCCCATTTGTCTATTTTTGCTTTGGTTGTCTGTGTTTTGGAGATCTTTACACAAAAATTTTTCCCAGACCAATATCATGGAGCCTTTCCCCAATATTTTCTTCTCATAGTTCCATAGTTATAGTTTTATATTTTAGATTTAAGTGTTTTAATCCATTTGGATGTGACCTTTGTATATGGTGAGAGAGAGGGGTCTAGTTTCAATCTTCCATGCATTGTTATCCAGTTTTTCCAGTACAATTTATTGAAGAGACTGTCCTTTCCCCATGATATCTTCTTGGCACTTTCACCAAATATCAGTTAGCTGTAAATGCATGGATTTATATCTGGGTTCTCTATTCTATTCCATGGGTCTATGTGTCTATTTTTATGCCAGTACTGTGCTAATTTCATTAACATAGCTTTGTAGCATGTTTTGAAGTCAGGTAGTGTGATATCACCAGCTTTGTTCTTTTTGCTCAGGATTGCTTTTGCTATTTGTGATTTTTTGTGGTTTCATATAAATTTTAGGATTGTTTTTTCTATTTCTGTAAAGAATGTCATTGATATTTTGATAGAGATTGCATTAAATCTGTAAAATACTTTAGAGTAGTATAGTCGTTTTTACAATACTAATTCTTCCAATCCATAAACATGGAATATCTTTACATTTTTTTGTGTGTGTGTTCTCTTCTGTTTCCTTCATCAGTGTTATATACTTTTTTTGTATACTCGTATAGATCTTTCACTTCTTTGATTAAATCAATTGCTAGGTATTTTAGATTCTTTGTAGCTATTGTAAATTGGATTGCTTTCTTTATTTTTTTCAGATTATTTGCTGTTGGTGTATATAAATGCTACTGATTTTTTAAAAATTTTTTATTTCATCATATTACAGGGGTACAAATGTTTAGGTTACATATATTGCCTTTGCTCCACCCAAGTTAGAATTTCAAGTGTGTCAATCCCCCAGATGGTGTGCACCTCATCCATTAGGTGTGTATATACATCCCCTCTTCCCCACTCCCATCTGCCTGACGATTTTGTATCATGCAGATTCGCTGAATTCTTTTATCAGTTCTAACAGTTTTTGGTGGAGTCTTCGAGTTTTTCTAAGTATAAGATTATGTCCTTTGTGAACAAGGATAATTTGACTTTTTCCTTTCTAAAGTGGATGACCTTTATTTCTTTCTCTTGTCTAATTAATTTGGCCAAGGCTTCCAGTATTATGTTGAATAACAGTAGTGAAAGTGGGCATTCTTGTCTTATTCCAGATCTTAGAGGAAAGGCTTTCAATTTTTTCCTGTTCAGTATGATGTTATTTGTGGGTTTGTCATATGTGGTTTTATTATATTGATTATTATACTATGCTCAGTTTGTTGAGGGTTTTTGTCATAAAGGAATATTGAATTTTATCAAATGTTTTTTCAGCATCTATTAAAATTATCATATGGTTTTAATTTTGGGTTCTGTTAAGGTGATGTATCATATTTATTGATTTCCATATGTTGAACCAGACTTGCATCCCTGACATGAATGCCACTTGATCATGGCAAATGATGTTTTGAATGTGTTGTTGAATTATGTTTGCTAGTATTTTATTGATAATTTTTGTATCTCTGTTCATCAGTGATATTGGCCTATAGTTTTTTTGTTGTGTCCTTCTTTGGTTTTGGTATCAGGGTAATGCTGGCATCATAGAATGAGTTGGGATGGATTCCCTCCTCTTTTATTTTATTTTTTTTGAAGAATTTGAGTAAAATTGATATTAGTTCTTCTTTAAGTGTTTCATAGATTTCAGCAGTGAAACCATCAGGTCCTAGGCCTTTCTTTGATGGGAGACTTTTTAAAAAATTAATTAATGAATTAAGGGGGTAAAGTGTTTTTATTAGATGGATGTCTTGTATAAAGCTTAAGTTAGGGCTTTTGGTGTGCCCATCACCAGAATAGTGTACATTGTACCCAATAAATAGATTTTTATTCCACATCTACCCTCATGCCCTCCCCCCTCCTTAGTTTCTCATGTCTTTTGTATTGCTTTGTGCTTGTGTGTATCAACCTATTAGCTCCCACTTATTAGTGAGAATATATGGTGTCTGGTTTTCCATTCCTGAGATACTTCACTTAGAATAATGATCTCCAGTTACCTCCACATTGCTGTAAAGGACATTATTTCATTCCTTTTTATAGCTAAGTATATTTTCTTTTTCTATTCATGAATTGAAGGGCACTTAGGTTGATTCCACATCTTTACAATTGTGAATTATGCTGTGATAAACATTTGAGTGTAGGTGTCTTTTTGATAAGATGACTTCATTTCCTTTGGGTAGATATTCAGCAGTGGGATTACTGGATCCAGTAAGAAATCTTCATACTGTTTTCCATAGAGGTTTATTAATTTGCAGTCCCACCAACAGTGTATAAGTGTGCCTTACTCTCTGCATCCATGCCAGCATCTTTTTTTTTTCCTTTTTATTAATGGCCATTCTGATAGGGGTAAGATGGTATCTCGTTGTAGTTTTAATTTGCATTTCCTTGATGATTAATGATGTTAAATACTTTTTCATATGTTTGATGCCCATTTGTCTATTTTCTTTTGAAAAACTTCTCTTTATGTAATTTTCCCACTTGTTCATGGGGTTGTTTGTTTTTTTTCTTGCTGATTTGTTTAAGTTCTTTGTGGATTCTGGATATCAGTCCTTTGTCAGATGTATGATTTGTGAATATTTTCTCCCATTCCGTAGATTGTCTATTCACTCTGTTGATTATTTCCTTTGTTGTGCAGAAACTTTTTAGTTAAATTAAGTCCCATTTATTTATTTTTGTTATTATAGTTGCCTTTGGGGTCTTAGTCATAAATTCTTTGCCTACGCATATATCTAAAAGAATTTTTGCTACATTTTCATCTAGAATTTTTATGGTTTAATGCCTTATATTTAAGTCTTTAATCCATCTTGAATTAATTTTTGTATATGGTGAGACATAGGGATCCTGTTTCATTTTTCTCCAGGTAGCTGTCCAATTATCCCACCACCATTTACTTAATAGGGCTTTCTTTCCCTGGTATATGTTGTTTTCTGCTTTGTTGAAGATCAGTTGGTTGTAGGTAGATGATTTTATTATATTTCTGGATTCTCTATTATGTTCCACTGGTCTATGTCTCTACTTCTATACCAGTACCATGCTGTTTTGGTGATGATAGCCTTGTAGTATAATTTGAAGTTAAGTAAGGTGATGCCTCCAGATTTGTTCTTTTTATGTAAGATTGCTTTGACTATTTGGGCTCTGTTTTGGTTCTAAATGAGCTTAGGATTATTTTTGCTAGATCTGTGAAATATGATGCTGACATTTTGATGGGGATCACATTTAATCTGTAAATCACATTGGGCAGTATGAACATTTTATCAATGTTGATTCTCCTGATCATGAGCAGCGGATGTTTTTCCATTTGTTTGTGTTATCTGAGATTTCTTTCATCAGTGTTTTGTAGTTCTCATTGTAGAAGTCTTTAACCTCAATTATTAAGTATATTCCTAGGTATTTTATTTATTTGGGTCTTCCTTCTTTTTTCTTAGTCTAGCAAAAGGTTTGTCAATTTTCTTTATCTTTTCAGTAAACCAACTTTTCATTTCACTGATCTTCTGTATTTTTTTGGTCTCCATTTTATTTATTTCTGCTCTGATCTTTATTATTTCTTTCCTTCTACTAATTTTGAGTTTGGTTTGTCCTCGCTTTTCTATTCCTTTAGGTGCATTGTTAGTTTGTTTATTTGTAGTCTTTCTGCTTTTTTGATGTAGATGTTTATTTCTATAAAATTCCCTCTTAGTACTGCTTTTGCTGTGTTCCATAAATTTTGGTATGCTATATTTCCATTTTCATTTGCTTTAAGAAATTTTTAAACTTCATTCTTAACTTCCTTATTGACCCATTGGTCATTCAGAAGCATGTTGTTTAATTTCCATGTGTTTGTGTATTTTCCAAGGTTCCTCTTGTTATTGATTTCTTGTGGTTAGAAAAGATACTTGATATAATTTCTACTTTTTTGAATTTGTTGGACTTGTTTTGTGGCCTAAGATATGATCTTTTCTGGAGAATGTTCCATGTACTGATGAAAAGAACGTGTATTCTGTAGCAGTTGGGTTAAATGTTCTATAAATGTCTCTTAGGCCTATTTGGTCTAGTATGTAATTTAACTCTGATGTTTCTTGTTGATTTTCTGTCTGGATGATCTGTCCATTATTGAGAGTGGGGTGTTGAAGTGTGCTACTGTTATTGTAATTCAGTCTATCTCTTTCTTTAGATCTATTAATGTTTGCTTTATATACTTGGGGGCTGTAGTGTTGAGGGGCATAGATATTTACAATTATTATATCCTTTGGCCAAATTGACCCCTTTGTCCCTATATAGTGACCTTCTTTGTCTCTTTTTACAGTTTTTTTTCTTTTTTTATTAATTAAAAAAATTGTGGAGTATTTTTTTCAATGCCTTCACTTTTAGTGTATGTGTGGTCTTTTAGGAGAGGTGGATTTCTTGTAGGCAACATATAGTTGGGTCTTGGTTCTTTACCCATTTAGCCATTCTGTGCTTTTTAATTGGAGAATCAGGTCCATTTACATTCAGTGTTATTACTGATAAGTAACAACTTACTACTTTCATTTGTCTCTTTTTTTGTTGCAACTCTTCTCTTTCTTTCTTCCTTTCTTACTGTCTTCCTTTGTGGTTAAGTGATTTTTTTTCTGGTGATTTTTCATAGAGAGAGGATCTCACTTTGTCACTCAGGGTATAGTGTCGTGGCATGATCATCGCTCATTGCCACCTCAAAATCTTGGGCTCAAGTGATCCTCCTGCCCCAGCCTCCCAAGTAGCTGGGAATATAGGCATGTGCCACCACATCTGACTAATTTCTGATTTTTTTATAATGACAGGGTCTCACTATGGTGCTCAGGCTGGTGGAAGTATGTTTTAATTCATTGCTTTTTATTTTTAGTGAATCTATTGTAGGTCTTTGCATTGTGGTTACCATGAGGCTTACCAAAAAAAAAATCTTACAAATATAACAAGTTATTTTAAAAAAGATGAGAACTTACATCACAAAGAAAAGAAACAAAGAAAAAATGAAAAAGAATCCCTACACTTTAAGTCCATCCTCCACTCACATTTTGACTTTGTATTGTCTCAGTTTATATATTTTTATATCATTTATCTCTTAGCAGGTTGCTGTAACTATTATTATTTTTGATAATATATTTTGGACTTCATACTAGAGTTATGAGTGGATTGCTCATCACAATTCCAGTATTTGAGTGTTCTGGGTATGTCTATGTACTTAATTTTACCAGTGGGTTTTATATCTTTAAGTGTTTTCATTTTGCCTGTTGGTGGTTTGTTTTTTCTTTCAGATTGAAGAATTTCCTTTAGCATTTCTTGAAAGATGGGTCTTGTGGTGGTGTGGTGCTGCTGAACAGCCACTCTGATTTGTTGTCTCCTTTGGCTGAGTTACAGAGCAGAGTTACCAGGGCTGGGGGTAGTAGTCCCACCTCCTCCATTTAACTCAGGCTATCCTCAGGGATATTTCTCCCTTCAGGCACTTCTCATGCTACTTGTGGGTTGAGGCAGGGACAAGTCTCCTGCTAGGGATTTCAAGGTGGTGTGGAAGCTGGTTGTTCACCTCAATCTCACTTTTTCTTGTGTAGAAACTGTGAGCTGGGGGTGGGAAATTTTCTGCATGCTGGGTATCTGACAGATTGGGGGGAGTGGTATTGTGGATATGGAAGTCTGATTCTCTTATTATTTCCTTGGAGTATTTTTACTTTTCTGTGGCCCTGGAAATTGTCTGTTCCTCATATTTGAGTTGCTGGTGAAAATTGTGGTGCTGTATATTTGTGTTTGGTTTTCTGTGTGGGGGAATGAAGGGAGCTAGCTTGCTTCTACATTGCCATTTTGGAACCAGAAGTCCTTTGTTATTTCCATTTTGCTGTTGAGTTTATCCAGGAATTTTAAAATTTCAGATATTGCACTATTGGTTTTAAAATTCTAATTTTGTTCTATTTTTTGAAGTTTCTATTTCTCTGCTGAGAACTTCCATATTTACATCCACACCAAATGTATTTATTTTTATTTCACTGAGCATAACTATAATAGTTGCTTTAAGCCTTTAATATTTCCATTATCTGGATCATTGTGGAGTTGGTATTTGTTGAAAATGGATCACATTTTAAAATTTCTTTGTATATTGTGTAATATTCTATTTTACATTGAACATTTTAAACATTTTTTTGGTGTAGCCTCTAGATCTTGTTATAATTCTCTGAAGAATGCAGATGTATTTTGTATAGCATGTCATTAACCCAGTTAGGTTAAGAATGCAAGTTTTGTCTCACCTTATGTGGAGGTGATTTTACTCTCAGTCTGGTTTAGAAGGCCTTTGACATGCTTCTTTTGGTCTGTCCTTGACATATACCACTCAGGATTAGTTTGAGACTTGACAGTGAATTGATTTGTACTTCAATTCTCAAAATCATAACTCTGCTTCTTTGAATCTCTCCTGTATATGCACAACTCAGGGGTGTGAGTCAAGGACTTGTATGTATTCATATAGAGAATTAGGGGATCTTTTTCTCCGGTTCTCTCTGGGATTTCTCATACCCTTTCCAGGTCTCAGGAGTCCCTTTCCTGGTTTCTCTGGCTATAAAATTGGGGTTTATCTCAGTTTTAGTCCCCCACGCTGCCAATGCAGTGCAGCTTTGTAACTGGGGCCCAGATTTATGTCTAAGATATAAGAGAGAAGGGACAAAAATAATTTTCCCCACAGTATTTTGACCACAGGATTCCATTTTACTGTTCCTCTGGCCAGAAAGATGGGTTTTCTATCTGAATTTTAGCTGTTCACATTGGTGCCTCTTCACAGCTTTATGACTGTGGCCTGCCCTCAGAGCAATACCTCAGGAGTAAAGAGAGAGAGGAAAAAAGAGAAATCCAACCTTCTATGAATCACTTTTCCACGTTTTGACTCCTTTTCACATTCCTCCTGCTTTTGTTTACTTTTCAGAGTCCTCAGTAAGTTATTTTTGTATTTTGTTTAGCATTTTTAGTTGTAATCATTGAGAAAGGCTTTATTGGGTTTACTCCATCTTGGCTGGAAATATAAGTGCCCTCATTGTGGTATCAATTTGCATTTCCCAGATATTAGTGAAGCCAAGTATCTTTTATTCTTCTCTTCTTTTTCTTTCTTTTTTTTTGTCATTTGTATATCCTTTGTAATGAAGTATTTGTGTGAGTATTTTGCCTTTTCTTCTATTGTGCTATCTACTTTGTATTGATTAGTAGGAATTCTTTATTTATTCAGAATATGAGTTCTTTTTACATTCATGTATCATGAATATCTTCTTCCACTCTGTGTATTGCCTTTTCACTTTATTTATAGTCTCTTTTGATAAATGGAAGTTCTTAATTTTAATGTAATACTATTTAAATTTCTTTTCTTTTATGACTAATACTTTTTATGTACTATTGAAGAAATCTTTGCCTGTTTCAAGATCTTCTCCTGTGTTTTCCTGTGGAAAGATTTATTGTTTTACCTTTCATTTTAAATCTACAATCCATCTGGATTTTTAAAATGAAGAGTGATGTAAGAATCAGATACATTTTTTTCATGTGACTATCCAATTTATCCAGCATAATTAGTTAAAAAGAACATTCTTTCCCCACTGAACTGAAATGTTGAGTGATAGATATTAGTTAGTTTGCATTTTTACTTGGAAACAGTTAGTGATAATTTTTAATTAGCATTTTAACTTGGAAATAATTCTGTCTAATATAAGTAGACTGTGGAATTATGTCATTTTTATTGAAGATTTTTTTTAGTAGACGTGAGTAACCATACATGAAATAACTTGTCTCTCTTCTTAAATGGAATAGAATTTGAGAAGCTTATAATATTTATAAATCCAGGGTTACAGATCCATGGGAAGGTATAGCATAATTTTGATAGATGTTTCTAAAAGTCTTTAAGGGCTTAAATAAACTATCACTACTGCAAACATAACCTTGTTTCAAATATTCTATCCTGTTTCCAGACCATGTGCCACATGCTGCATCCCTGTGAATTTGGTGCATAAGCAGGGTATTTATATAGTTATGAGATGAAAAAGGAAATGAGAAAATAGATGGGCTATACATTTGTGCATGGTGGTCTGAAAAGTTAGATTTATTATCTGGAGTGGCCAAGCTCTGAGGAATTTATTCCCATGATTCGAGTTACATGCTGGCAAGTAAATGAAATCATTAATGATGGGAACTGTATCTGTGACAAATCATCGGCACTGGGCCTTCCTCTTAGTGATAAGATCCACTTAGGATGCAGAACCACTGCTTGGATGATTCTGTGAAGCAGTGGGAAAAGAAACCAGTAGTGCCCTATCAATATAAAAACTGTCCAACTTAAGACGTATGTGGGTTCTTGGGACATAAAAAGCAGTATATTGGAGTGAAAATGCAGCTTAGACAAGTGTGGTGGATGCAATTATACAGTGTTTAGGTTTGAATTGTTTCTTCCCCAAATTGATGTATTTGGCATGGATTGCATATTTGGATTTTCTCCCATTTTCGGCTTTGTTCAAGCAGGACTGCCACTTAATTTGGAGACTGTATAGTAGCTCCCTGGGTCCTGTTTACTGCCATTTTAAAAATGTAATATAGAAAATTTTCACCTTGAAAGAGATATTTTTGGTCTCTTTTGGAGAGAAAAAAATAACCAAAATTGGTGATCTGGAGTAGAGGATTCGTTTAAATAATTCCTATGCTTGTGGCTTTAACTTTAATTTTATTCATGGTAGCTGGGGCCCATTGAAGCTCATTTTGTTACGTGAATTAGAAAAATTTGGTATTTAATGTCAAAATTATTGTAATAATTATATCATATATTATCATTTTAGTTTCTTATCTGATTTGAGACAGATGGTATGATATCCCAGAATTGGACTTCACTTTTTCCAAAAGGCCTTGTCTAGATTCTGGCTATTTTGTGCTCATTTTTTCATTTTGCCTACCCTCCGTAAGTGTAAGGGATCTTAAACTCTCACTAATTGGGAATTGGCGAGGTCATCTGAACGAATGGAAAGTCTAAATTACACAATTAAAAATTACTCCCCTTTGTAAACAATCTAGATCAGCTGAACTTCTGACTGAGGATTAGGGAAATCTGTAATGCATGGTAGAAGATCGAGATGATGATTATTAATTACAAACAGCCTTGGTTCTAGTGGCACCATTAAGGACATAGCTTATTCTGCTAACCCTTATGTCTTAAGTCTTTTATCAGAGACTGAAGCTGGCCACTACCTTGAAGGTTTAGTGGCAGTGGTGGCCACCACCTTGAAGGGGTTGTTTGGGCAGAAGCACATCTGGGTGGTTCAAGGGGCAGGCTATATCAGATGCTGTTTTGTGTTCTGTGTCACATCTCCGAGACCCACTTGACTTTGGCTGCAATGGACAGCTCCTGCTATTAATGCTGACTTTACAACTCAAGCATCTGCAGAGTTTCTCAGCTTTTCTGCTTTAGGGCTTACTCTGAAGCTGTAGAAGCTGGTTCACTCCACCAAGAGGTACACTGGAGTTAACACCCTGAGGAGGGAAGTTGGTAGAGAAATACTTAGCTTCTGTCCTTCAGAAGGAAAGTTCTAAGATACTATTTGATGTGGATTCTGAGAGGATCCCCAGTGATATTGGGCCTCAGTTGCCCACAGAGGTAACCAGCTCAATAACATACCCTTTACTGGCTTTTCTTCTTTCTTTGTCTCACTCTCCCCATTCCCTCATTCCTGTTTCTAGGCACCACTCCTAAATAAACAGTCTACACTCTAGTCATTGTCTCAGGCTCCACTTGTTTAAATTTGCCAACAAACTGTGAATATTTTCTTATGTCCTTATATAGTCTTTGAAAAATTTTTAAAAATTGTTAATTGGTTGGTTTAATGAATGGCATATGAACTTAAAAATGGTTAACTTTCTTTTCAGAGAATTTCTTTACAATAGTGAATACATAAAACTTCACCCAACTTTAAATGGAATTATTAAAAATCACACATTACTAGAGCCCAAATGAATGAAATTTTAAAAACATTTTCAAAATCAAAATGCAAATAAGCTGATTTTCTAGATCCAAGTGCATGAATTTTTTTCTTCTTTATTATCCATCTGCTTTTTTTTTTTGGCTTTCAAAGATTCATTTGATTCTCAGGCCATATTTTATTACAGGCTCTTATGAATGGTTTCCCCACTGTTCTGGGGGCAGGTTATTCCTCCTATATTATTCTCTGTAGGAACAGAATTTCCTGCAGTTTGCTTAGAATTACTGTTTAGTTGATGATATTTTCACTTCTGCCTGGGTCTTGTTTCACAGTGCTGAGCTGAAAATTGCCTCTCAGCTTGAAGACATTGGTTTAAGAATTTGATATTTCCAGAAAAAAATATTCCCAATACCACTCTCTCCTTCTTCTTTTCACCCAGGTCCCCTTTCTGCATTTCTACTTTGTGGATTAGAGCCTGACAATTACAAAAAACTTTGGTGTTTAAACTTTATATCACAAGACAATGTTCTTTTGGTTACATGTTTGAGATTCTTCTGCCTGCCCATAAATCTAGGATTTTATACTCCCTCTCTGGCATGCTTTTTTGCATAGAACTTAGTCATTATTAAATGAAATTTATACCAAAATTTTATGCTTAATATAGATGTTCTTCAATATATGTGAATGACAGCTAGAATTCTAAATGTAATAAAATATAGCTTTAGTAACAACGCCATTCAGAGTCTAGTCAGGACAAAAGAAATTCCACCAGGTAGTTTAATTGAAGGAATTTAATAGCAGGGATTGAATGATAAAGGTGTTAGAAGAGCTCAGGGGCTGATGGGACAATGGAAAAGGTAGTGTTAGCAGAGCACATGAGCCAGGACCACCTTGAGAAGCCAGAACCATGGCAGGGGCTGCACAGCAAAAGCTGGGACCATGGAGAGACACAATCACCAATCACTGCTTGGAATGCCACTTAAAGGTTGAGTAGATGAGTGTGAATGAGTGTGGGAAAATTACATTGATTTTCCCTTCTTTCTTCAGTCTTTTTCCAGGGCCTCACATGGCTTGAATCTAACCAGAATCCTGGGCAGTGTAATTTGCACCCTTCAAACCACCATGATACACAGCAAAGCAAGGGAAAAATAGGAAGTGGATTAGGAAAGAAATATATAGTAACAGTAATGACTTTGTTGCAGCTACCCCACCATAGATATTGTACCAAAGGGGAGGAAATGGATGTTTGGCACTTGAGGGAGATCCTTGGTAGGAAAGCTCCATTCTCTATAGAATCAAGTACCTATCAAGGGTTGTTCACTGTGGGTGGGACAGGAAATAGAATGAACAGCCTCTGCACTTATAAAGCTTATAACCTGGTAGAGGAGTCAGGCCATTAAAATCTATAATAAACTATAATAAATATTATATAAACAAAATAATTCATAGTATATATTTATTATATATTACCTATATTATGCTATTATATAAATAAATATAAGAATATGTAATACAAAAGATTTATTATATATTTACAATAAATAAGGTACCAGGAGAACATATAGTTGCGAAACCTAATCTCTTGTGGCAGCCAGGAAGGCTTTCTGGAGGAAGTAATATTTAGGGATGAGTAGGAATTATAAGCAGAAAGTGAAGAGTGCAAGAAAAGAGGCGGATCAGCTAAGATGACCAACAAGAGATATTGCTTGTCAGATCATTCTGGCTGGAAGGTAGAATACTGAACACAGGAGAGTGGAAAATAGTTGCAGCTTAGGTGTGGATCACAGGGAGAGAAAACAGAGACATCTGGGGACCCATCTGAGAAAAACTGCAAAGCTGAGAAAGAAGAAGACAGAGAGGAGAAGACAGTGGCATGGACAAAACCCAGAGAGACTTGGAGCCCAGTGCATGGGGTAAGGGAGGCTTCCCCTCCCCCACCTAGGTACCTTTGGTGAACAGCAGGGCATAAAACATATTGGAGGCATTTCTACCCTCCATGAGGCCAGGCACAGTGGCTAAATAGGAATAGCAGGGTGAACCAGTGAACTCCAGGAGTTCAGGTCTTCAAAAGGGACACTCCATGGGAGAATGCCACAGGAGACCAGAGTGCTGGCTTTCTTACACGTAGACACTTCCTCCTGTGCACCTCCTCCAATCGTGGCATCAGAAACAGTAATTTTAGCTTGGGCCAGCTGGTAGCCATGGTCCCCAGAATATTCAGAGAATATTCTGAACCAAGAAGCATAGGAACGGCTGCTTGTCTATGATGAGTGCATTGGCTAAGCCCACCAGTGAGAGTGGGGACACCACAGTTTGTGAGCTCCCTGCCCACTGGCATTTTGTTGGATCATATGTTGGTGGCTTAGACAGGTGGGGCAGAGCCATTGCCCCCTAGACATGAGAGTGGTGCAGGGAGACGCAGGGGAGAGATATTGATCCCAGACTCAGGTGGCAAGAAAGCCCTGATGGACATATCCAATGGGAGAGCATGGAGTGGCACTGAGAAACGGGAATCTGAATGTACCCATCCCTCAGCCCCGCTGGAGAACCACCATATTGGATAGGGGTGTGGCACTCGGATTCAATTAGCCTAGTCCCTGGTTCCCGTGACAACCGAATACCTTGGCTGAAAGGGAGCAGTGGCCCCTCCCCCCACTAATTACACTAAAGAGTGCAGCTTGAATCAAGAAACTCATGAGTAGCCACTTCTCCCTGGTGGGAATGTGCCCCTGGCAGAGACCCCTGTAGACAGAGAGGCCTACCTCTCTTCCCTTAGGATCTTGTGGTGAAACAGGTGTGCACAATTGGGGTTCTCCCTACTCACCAGCAACCCACGGAGATGCATGCTGGTGGGTCAGACACACAGACTGAGGGGTAGTTTAAAGCTGATCTTGGGCAGTGAGGGAACTCACTTAGACTGATCTGATGGGAGAGTGCTGTGGAGTTCCAGGGAACGAATAGGGAGGGCACTCACCCCCCCTTGCAGAGAAACTGCGCTAGTGGACAGGGTGGAAAGAACCTGGCCCTGGGCCTTAGCACTCGAGTGATTATGCCCCTCCCTCAGGAACAGCCTTGCCGGCTTGGAGAGATTGCCTGGAACTTCAGACCAGAGGCTCTCCCTAGCAGCCAGATAAGCAACCTCGGAGCCATGCCAAGGCATTGCAAAGCCTCTCAGGCTCTCACAATCCAGCCACAGTTTGTCTTGCTTCTACCCCAACCTAAGGGGCAGTAGAGATCAAGCAACCCCCTGGGAGCTTCAGGGTTCCTCCTAAAGTGTGAGGCACCTGTGTGCCCCACCTGGGGGACCAGAACTTACCACAGACACAAAAGACCATCTCGAGAACTGGCTCTTCCATGCAAACTTCAATCAATGCTAGGGGGAAAAACCCCATAGCTAAGCATAGTGCCTTCCAACTCAAGAAAACAGAGAGCAGTGATTCATACTCACAGGTACCACCCACCATCTCGGAGATTAAGCTGGGAGACCTAACTCACTACACACTGTTGGGAAGAGGTGAAAACAGCAGGTCAGAGGTAACCCAAGAGTTTCATCAAACCTGCTAGAACATCCCACAGGCAACTCAGAACCAGCACATCTCTCCCTGGCAAGCTCAGGGATTGATCTTTGGGGACCCAGAGACAAGTCCATAAGCCAGGCCTAGCACCCCCAGGTTTCAACCAAGAGGCCAGATGAGAAGGAATCAGTGAAAGAACTCCAGAAACATGAAAAATCAGAGTGAAAGGACACCCTCAAAAGAAAACAATAACTCCTTAACAATGGATGCCAAACAAAATGAAAAGATTGAAATGACAGATGAAGAATTTTGAATATGAATTGTAAGGAAGCTCAATGAAATACAACAGAAAATAGAAACCCAACACAAAGAAACCACAAAAACAGTGCAGGAAATGAATGAAAAATGCACTAAAGAAATCGATTTCCAAAAAGAAATCAAATAAGGTATGTCCCATCTATGCCAATTTTGTTAAGAGTTTTTATCATGAAAGTGTGCTGGATTTTGTCAAATGCTTTTTCTGTGTCTATTGAGAGAATCATATAGTCTTTTTTCTTGCTTTTATTTATATGGTGAATTGCATTTATAGATTTGCATATGTTGAACCAACCTTGCATCTCTGGGATAAAGCCCACCTGGTCATGATGAATTACTTTTTTGATGTGCTGTTGGATTCAGTTTACTAAGATTTTGTTAAGGATTTTTGCATCTATATTCATGAGGGATATTGGTCTGTAGTTTTCTTTTTTTTGTTGTGTCCTTTCCTGGCTTTGGCATCAAGGTGATATTGGCTTTGTAGAATGAGTTGGGGAGGATACTATCCTTCCAAATGTTGTGGAATAATTTCTGCTGTATAGATATGAGTTCTTCTTTGTAGGTTTGGTAAAATTGAGGTGTGAACCCATCTGGTCCGGGACTTATTTTTGTTGGAAGATTTTTAATTGCTGCTTCAATTTCTGTGCTTGATATTGGTCTGTTCAGGAATTCTATTTCTTCCTGATTGAGCCCAGGAAGGTTGTGTGTTTCTAAGTATTTGTCCATTTCCTCCATGTTCTGTAGTTTTGTGGCATATAGATTTTTATAGTATTCAAAGATAATGTTTTGTATTTCCGTGATATCTGTAGTGACCTCTCCTTTTTCATTTCTAATTGAGTTTATTAGAGTCCTTTCCTTTCTAGTTCTTGTCAATCTAGCAAGAGGGCCATCAATTTTGTTTATCTTTTCAAAAAACCAACTTTTGGTTTTATTAACCTTCTGCATAGTTCTTTTGTTCTCAGTTTCATTTTAGTTCTGCTCTGATAAACACTAAGGTGCTCACATGGTAGTAATATTCACTGGGTGCCAGTCATGTGGGAGGGGGTGGTGTGGGGGTGGGTAAATTCACAACTAATGAACGCAGAGCAGACTGTATGGGGGAAGGACACGCTTGTAACCTGGGCTCGTGTGAGGCAAAGACATTATATGTAACCAAAATGCTTGTACCCCCATAATATTCTGAAATTTAAAAAAATCAAACTACTTCTAGAAATAAAAATTCATTCAAGGAAATAAAAAACACAATGGAAAGCCTTAAGAATAAGCGAGATCAGGCAGAAGAAAGAATCTCAGAGCTTGAAGACAACAGCTTTGAGTTCAACATGTTAGTAAAAGAGAAAGAACTCAGAAATAAAAGGAATGAATGAAGCCCACAAGAAATATGGGATTATTTAAAGAGGCCTCACATAAGAATCATAGACATCCCTGAGGTTGAAGAAGAAAATACACAAGGGTTGGAAAACTTATATGAGGAAATAATTAAGGAAAATTTCCCTGGCCTTGGTAGATATCTAGATATCCAGGTACAAGAAGCTCAAAGGACCACCTGGGAGATTCATTGTGGAGAGGAAATCACCGCAACACATAGTCATCAGACTGGTCAAAGTAGGCACATAAGAGGGACTCCTATGAGCCATAAGGCAAGAGCATCAGGAAACTTATAAAGGAAAACCATCAGACTAACTGTAGACTTCTCAACTGACACCTTATAAGCCAGAAGGGATTGGGGCCCCATTCTCAGTCTTCTCAAACAGAATAATGGCCAGCCTAGAATACCGTATCTTGCAAAACTGTTTCTAATATAGGAGAGAAATAAAAACTTTCCAAGACAAGTAAACACTGAGGGAATTTGTCAAGACCAGACCTGCCCTGCAGGAAGTTCTCAGAACTGCATTATACATGGATCAAAACAATAGACACCCACCAGTATAAAATCACCCAAAAGCTAAAGATCAGAGCCCAGATTCCACAATGTTTCAAGAAGTTTAAAAAAAAGCAATCCAGTTCTATTCAACAGGATAAACAGAAATCCACCTCCCTAATCAATTCTTTCAATAAATGTGAATGGCTTGAACTCCCCATTCAAGAGACATAGGTTGGCTGAATGAATGAAAAAATATGTCATTCCCATATCAAGTAACATAGACTTCAAATCAACAATAGTAAAGAAAGACGAAGATGGGCATTATATAGTGGTGAAGGGAATAATTCAACAAGAAAACATAACAATAATAAATATTTATGCATGCAACACGGTTGTACCCAGATTCATAAAGGAAACCCTAATTGATCTAAACAAAATGATAAATAGCAGCATTGTAATAGCTGGAGACTTCAACACCCCACTGACAGAACAGGACAGCTACTCTAAGCACAAAATAAACAAAGAAGCAGTAAACTTAAATGGGTCTCTAGAACAAATGGGCCTACCAGACATTTACAGAACATTCTACCCCAGAACTACTGAATATACATTCTTCTCATCAGCTCATGGAACATTCTCTAAGATTTATCATATCCCAGGCCACAAAATTTGTCTCAAAAAATTGAAATTGTACCATGTGCCTCCTCAGACCACAGTGGAATAAAATTAGAAATCAATTCCAATAGAAACACTCAACTCTCCGCAAAGTCATGGAAACTAAACAACCTACTGCTGAATGATAGGCAGGTCAAGGAGGAAATTAAGATGGAAATCAAAAGATTCTTTGAAATAAAGGACAAAGGGGACACAAGTTATCAAAATCTGTGGGATTCAGCAAAAGCAGTCCTAAGAGGAAAATTTATAGTTTTGGATGTATACATCCAAAAGACAGAAAGATCACAAATCAACAATATAATGAATTGTCTTAAGGAATTGGAAAAGGAAAAGCAAACTAATCCCAATCCCAGCAGAAGAAAAGAAATAACTAAGGTCAGAGCAGAACTAGATGAAATCAAAACAAACAAACAAAACTACAGAAGATTAATGAAACAAAATATTGGTTCTTTGAAAAGATAAACAAAATCAACAGGCTTCTCACTTGTTTAACCAGAAACAGAAAAGAAAGGACCCTAATAAGCTCAATTAGACATGAAAAAGGACATATGATGCCTGATACCATGGAAATACAAAATACCATCTCTGAATACCATAAAAATTTTTATGCACATAAAATTGAAAACATTGAGGAAGTGGACAAATTCTTGGAAACACACAACCTCCCTAGGGTCAATCAGGAAGAAAGAGAACTCTTGAACAGACCAATATCAAGTAATGAAATTGAAACAGCAATAAAAAATCTCCCAACCAAAAAGATCCCAGATAAGATGGTTTCTTAGCTGAATTTTACCAGACCTACAAAGAAGAACTAGTACCAATACTGCAGAAATTATTTCATAACATAGGGAAGGAAGGAATCCTCCCCACCTCATTCTATGAAGCCAGTGTCACCTTGATACCAAAGCCAGGACAGGACACAACAAAAAAAGAAAACCATGGACCAATATCCCTTATGAATATGGATGCAAAAATTCTCAGTAAAATCCTAGCAAACTGAATTCAGCTGCACATCGAAAAAATAATCCACCACGACAAAGTGGGCTTCATCTCAGAGATGTAAGGGTGGTTCAGGATATGCAAATCTATAAATGTGATTCACCAGATAAATATTAGCAAAAAAAAAAAAGACCATATGGTCCTCTCAATGGATACAGAAAAAGCATTTGACAAAATTCTGCACCCTTTTATAATAAGAACTCTTAACAAAATAGGCCTAAATGGAAAATACTTCAAAATTATGAAAGCCATTTATGACAAACCCATAGCCAACATCATACTGAACAGGGAAAAATGGAAAGCATTCCCACTTAGAACTGGAACCAGACAAAGTTGCTCAGTGTTGCCACTTCTATCCAACATAGTGCTAGAAGTCCTAGCCAGAGCAAGCAGGCAAGAGAAGGAAATCAAGGGTATCCAAATGGGGAAAGAAGAGCTCAAACTATTGCTGTTTGCTGATGATTTGCTCTTATATCTAGAAAACTCCAAGGATTCTGCCAATAGACTCTTGGAATTGCTAAATAAATTCAGCAAAGTCTCAGGTTACAAAATCAATGTACACAACTCCGTAACATTCCTATACACCAACAACAGTTAAGCTGATAATCAAATCAAAGACTCAACACCTGTCACAATAGCAACAAAGAAAATAAAATACCTAGGAATACATTTAACCAAGGAGGTGAAACACCTCTATAGGGAGAACTATGAAATGCTGAGGAAGGAAATAGCAGAGGATGTAAGCAAATAGAAAAATATATTATGCTCATGGATTGGCAGAATCAACATTGTTAAAGTTTCTATACTACCCCAGGTGATTTACAGATTCAATGCAATCCCCATTAAAATACCAACGTTATTTTTCACAGATCTAGAAAAAAATATGCTTTGTATGGAACTAGTAAAGATCCTGAATAGCCAAAGCAACCTTAAGCAAAAAGAACAAATTGGAGGCATCAGTTTACTAGACTTCAAGCTATACTTGAAGTGTGGTATAGCTTGTGTGTGGTACTGGCACAAGAACTGAGACATAGACCAATGGATCAGAAGAGAGAACCCAGACATAAAAGGATCCTCATTTTGCCATCTGATCTTTGACAAAGCAGCCAAAAACATACACTGGGGAAAAGCATCCCTGTTCAACAAATGGTGCTGGGAAAATTGCACAGCTACATGTAGAAGATTGAAACAGGATCTGTACCTGTCACTACTCAGAAAAATTAATTCACAATGGATAACAGACTTAAACCTAAGGCATGAAACCATAAGAATTTTAGAAGAAAATGTTGTAAAACCTATTCTAGATATTGGCCTAGGCAAAGAATTTCTGAAGAAGATCCCAAAGACAATCACAGTACAACAAAAATAAAGAAGTGGGATCTGATTAAATTTAAAAGGTTCTGCAAGTCCAAGAAAACAATCAGTAGAGCAAATAGACAACCTATAGAATGGGAGAAAATATTTGCATGTTATATATCTGATAAAGGGCTAATAACAAGATTCTACAAAGAACTCAAGTAAATCAGCAAGAAAAAAACCAAACAACCCCATTAAAAAGTGGGAAAACGAGATGAACAGAAGCTTTTCCAAAGAAGATAGACTAATGGCCAGTAAACCTATGAAAAAATGCTCAACATCTCTAATCATCAGGGAAACACAAATCAAAACCACAATGAGATATCACCTAACTACAGTGAGAATTGCTTTTATCAAAGAGTTTCAACTTAACAGATGTTGGCGTGAATGTGGAGAGAAAGGAACACTTACACACTGTTGGTGGGACTGCAAACTAGTACAACCTGTATGGAAAATAGTATAGAGATACCTCAAAGAACTGGAAGTAGACCCACCATTTGATCCAGCAATCCCATTATTGAGTATTTACCCAAAAGAAAAAAGAAAGTCATTTTATCCAAAAGACACTCGTACTCGAATGTTTATTGAAGCACAATTCACAATCACAAAGATGTGGAGTCAACACATGTGCCATCAATACAGGAGTGCATTAATGAAATGTGATATATGTATAGCATGGAGTACCATTCAGCTATAAAAAGTGGTGAACTAATACCTTTTGTAACAACCTGGATGGAACTAGAGACCATCCTTCTATGTGATGTATCACAAGAATGGAAAAACCAACACAACATGTAGGCACTAGTAAATTGGAACTAATTGATCCACACTTATGTGTACATGTAGTAGTAAAATTCAATGGAAATTCAATGGCAGGGAAAGGGGATGGTGAAATTCACACCTAATGGGTACAATGCACACTATCTAGGTCATGGACACACATATAAGTTTGATTCAAACTACACTAAAGCAGTTCATGTAACCAAAACGTTTGTACTCCTATAATGTTTTGAAATAAATAAAAAAAAATAAAGAAGGAAATTAATGCAGACCAAGGAATAGCCTCACACTGTGGCTTACAGGGGGAAGAGAGGAAATGCTGAGATAGAAGAATGGCTGTGGGGAGAAGCAGGGGGTGTTGCTGGTGATGGAGCCGGAGAGGAAGGCTGAAAAAGGAACAAAGAGCTTTGTATGCCACATTGAGGAGTTTTGACCTTATTCTAAAGGCAATGGGAGGTTACTGAAGGGTATTAACTAGGGAAATAACAATCAGATTTATAGTATAGAAAGATCATTCCAGACTAGTGGTGAGGAGAGAGCAGGTAGAACGCTGTCCACGTGAAAGAGGAGGTTTCCCTGGACCAGTGTAGTGAATGGGAGTGGGGGAAAGTTCTAGAGACACTTGGATGGTTGAAACAGCAGTGCTTTGATTGGCAATTGATTGGCTATGTAGGTGAGGGTGAAAGGAGAGAAGGATTATGTTTGGGCCTCTGGATAAATAGCAACGCCAGCTTTTAAAATGAAGAACACAGTCAGCGACACAATCTGGATGGTTAAGAATCCAGGGCTGGGGCCGGGCGTGGTGGCTCACGCCTGTAATCCTAGCTCTCTGAGAGGCTGAGGCGGGTGGATCGCTCAAGGTTAGGAGTTCGAGACCAGTCTGAGCAAGAGTGAGACCCTGTCTCTACTAAAAATAGAAAAAAATTATCTGGACAACTAAAAATATATATATATAAAAGATTAGACGGGCATGGTGGCATATGCCTAGTCCCATGCCTGTAGTCCCAGCTACTCAGGAGGCTGAGGCAGGAGGATGGCTTGAGCCTAGGAGTTTGAGGTTGCTGTGAGCTAGGCTGACGCCACAGTACTCTAGCCAGGGCAACAGAGCCAGACTCTGTCTCAAAAAAAAAAAAAAAGAATCCAGGGCTGGGAACACTTTTTCTGTAAAGGATCAGATAACAAATATTTTCAGTTTTGTGGGCCAAATAGTCTCTGTTGCAACTACTGAGCTCTGCATGGTAGTGTGAAAGCAGCTGTAGACAATATTTAAAGAAATGGGCATAACTGTGTCCAAATAAAATTTTGTTTACAAAAAAACGATGGACTAATTTTGGCCTGAGAGCCATGTTTGCCTACCCCTGCTAAAGAAGTGAGTTTCCTACCGTACACCTGCATTTAAATAGATAGAAGACATCCAGATGGAGATGTTGAGTAGGTACTGGGGGTGGGAGGAATTCCTTCCGCTTCTCTCTTGACTTCATCTCCCACCCTGTTCGAAAAAAGTAGCTATAAAAGTTCAGAACCAATCTTCACCATGAAGTGATCATCTTCCCATGGGATAGCTATTTGAAGTATGGGAGGGGGAAGAAGAGAAATGTTGACTCTTAAGGAAATCCAGTACCTTATTTTTTTTTATTTTGACTTCTTTTGCCGCCCCTCTGTTTTTCCTTCTAGTCCCATACTAGATGTTTTCATCATGTACGTAATTTAGTGATTGTGCTAATAGTATTTCCGGTTGTTGATAAGCCAGCACTGTCTTCTGATACATATTGTGTCCATTGTCTGCTGAACACTGAGACAGTCCCTGGGGATATGGAGATGAGCGAGGTGGCACCTGAAGGTGCCCACACACTAGCAAGGGGAAAGCTACATTAAAATTTATCCTATGACATCATGTGAAGAAAGTAACAGTGGAAGTTTGGTCAGAATCCTATGGAAAGACATAAGAGGCATGTAGTTATTCCTGCAGAAGTGGAGTGGGTGGGTGGAAGGTTTCTTGAACTATATCCCTTGCAAGATTGGGTGGTAATTCAACCAAATTGTAATGATGGCAGTGGGAGGACAGTGAAGTGGTGACATTCACACAAAAGAAACAGCATGGATAAAGGCATGGAAATGTGAAGATGCATGGTATGTTCAGGGCAGAGTTAAAGCTGGGTCTTCTGGAACCCTGGCACAACTGGAAAGGCCTAGAACATTTGTTTGGTGGAAAGATTTCTGGTATTGTATTTCCACTTTTCCTGTCAAGAGTTAGAAACAGGGAGGACATATGGCTGATAGTGTAAGGGCTTTGTTAGTGGAGCTAGGGGGGTGTAGGGTGCAGTGGGGTGCTTAGTTGATCCAGGGGCTTGACGTCATGAAGCCTGCCCACATACATCTGGGGGGCTGAATCATGGCATCATGGCCCACATTTCTGGTTTATCCGTTGGAGAAGTAGGATAATATGAAGGGACACTCAGAGGATTTTAAGTGGGATCTCAGATCTCTTCAACTTTCCATGGAATCCAATAATTCAAATAGTGCAGCTTCTGAGAACTGTTGCCAACAATGGGAGAAAATAGCTTATTTTATTGTAAACACAAACAAATCAATGACTTCCATGCTATGACTATTGTTAAAATATTTTTAACAATTTTTTGTGTGTAGGAAGAGCCATAATATGTAAAAAGGAATTCATTATGTCTGCTCAAATCCAAGTCATTGTCCTATAGTCTTAAATTTTGCTATGAACACTGAAGAAAAACATTTAGCAAATAGAAGTCAACTGTGCTATGTAGCAAAATTCCTAATCATTCTTCATATCTTTTCCCAAACTCAGAGGCACTGAGAGAAATAGAACATGCCTCAAGATGGAGCCCTTGAACCACAAAGTTTTGAAGCAAAGTCAGTGAATTTGTAAATTTGCCAGGTACAAGCAAAGTTGGAGCCACTGGTCAAGGCTAGTGGCAATTCTTGTGGGGAAAAGCAGAAATTGGGGACAAGCAGTATCCCCCACCCCCAAAGTTTTCATAGAGGCCAGGCATCAGCTTCCAAGATTAAAGAGTTAAATCAACAGGATAAATAATATTATTTATATAAATAAATTTATTTGTTTCTCTAACAAAGTATACTTTTGCCTCTTCTTAAGCCCAACTCAAATTGTATAAACACTACTTGGAAATTTAATAATCTTCTTTGAGTCCTAGTAAGCTCTCATTGGTATATAAGCACTTTCCTTAGACATGAGGGACTGACATACAAAGAATGTATGAAGTAGGAGGCTACTGCAATACCCAAATGAATGGAATGCTCCTCTCAGTAAGGTAGTTTTCTCTAGAGAGGAAGGCAGCCCAGTACAGGAAGAAGAGCTAGGGCCTCAGCATCCTCCATCTCTAGGACAGAATCCTGTTTCTTCCCTTCTTAGCTATGTACACTTAATCTGGCTTTTTTTTTCTTAGTCTGGCTTTTTAACCTAATAATAACTATTCCAGGCCCTTGAGGATTGGAGATAATGTATTAAAGTGCCTGGTGCTTGTGTCTACTAATAAAGTACCTACTAATGATTACCATCGGAGCAGTCATCTGTGCCTGTTTTGGCAGTGCATGGAACACATTTATGTAGGTGCCATTCACACTGTAGACATATGATGTTTATGAATGCAAATGAGCCTCAGAACAATAGGGAAATGTCCCCTCCTACATCAACCTATACTGGCCCATGCAGCCATGTGCTTATGAGGCAAGCACGTGGGCAGACATGAACTATTGCACATGTTTGCCAGGCTGTTCCCTGCCATGACTGTACCTACTCTCCCCCTTGCCACCCCACCACCCTACAGCCCCAAATAGGAACCTGATATAGTCACCCATCATACTTGGGTGGGGAAGGTGCAGTGAACATGCTGGTATTACCAGGGGTTTGCACGACCCAGGTAAGCAGATAAACTGGGGTTCATGGATAACAGCTCAGGTTGTGCGGTGTCTTTGCCTGATTCCTCACAAGCCTCTTGTACTGTAGCCAACGGCTTACAAAGGATCCATGGAACTGCATTCAGGCAATTTTCAGCCGGATGGTAGTGCCCCTCCCAACATTCCCCCACCCTCACCGTTCCCCCTCTTGTGTAGGTATGGGCCACATAGAAGGTCATGTGTCACAGTTTCTCTGGCCCAGCTGTGTAAGCTTTTTCAGCTTGGCTATTACTAAGTGATATCAGGGTTTATCATATTTGTAGCACAGACTTTTGTTTGGTAATATCCTGTTAATGAATTATGCTTAGTAGCACTTGTACAATTTTTAATTATTGTTATACCTCTGTTCTTTCTACTTCTCATCTCCTTTCATTTTTTTCTTTTTTACCTAATAACCCTCCTTGCCTTTTTCCCTTTCTTGCTGAGAACTCTCACTGTCCTCCTCATAACCTTATCTCTCCTTCCTCTATCTTCTTTTCATTCCTCATGTCAGTTTTTAACCTCCCCTAGCCCATTTCTCTTTTTTTCTCCATGTTTCTTTTTGTTAACTTCCTTCTCTCTCCATGCCTTCCTTCCCACTCAGTTTTTCTTTCTTTCAGATTTATTCCCTCTTCCAAATACTCACGAGCACCTCCTCTATTTCCCCCTCTTTATTCAATTGCACAATTTCTCTGGGTGGTACTGGAGTCAAAGAATTCTGAGAGATGGAAAGTCACAGAGGTGGGGGTGCTAGGTGCCCATGTGGTCCAAGCCAGGTCCTGCAAATGTCTGTTTCACTTCAAATCCTTAGAAAAAAGAATAATGGAGTCCAGAGAAGTGACCTTCATGGATCTAGTCTGCAGACAGTGAATCAATTCCTTCTGAAGCTGGAGCTGTGAATTTAGATCTTGCCCAGGTTTAAGTCCAAGTTCATGGCTCTTTCCCCCTTGAAATTACTATAACATAGAAGTCATGGAGTCTCTTTAGGTCTAGTCTAGTGGTCTTGACCTTTTTGATGGTTAGGGTCTTCTCCTTTGAGAGTCTGCTGAAACTTTCGAACCCTCTTCACAGAAAGATGCATGTGAACTTAAAGTTTCACTTATAATGTTAAGGAGTTCACAGACCTCCCAAAGCCTACTTATGGTCTCTCTAGGAGCCCCGTGGCTGAAAGTTGGAAAACTGTAAATCCAAACTTCCAAGGAGGACTTGTCTGCTTTGTCGGGCACTTCAATGCCAGAGCTAAAGACTCTGGTGACAATTCTCTAGATTGAGGAGCTACTGGTCAGGTTTTGCCTGCTCTATGAGTTTCTGTAAGTGAAGACAGGAGCCTTCACCTTTCATAGTCTGTCCTTTCCTGGATATTTGGAAAGCTGGCTGTTTTAACTGCATAAACTTCCACCTGGGGCCTGAGCAGTGAGCAGAATGAGATGTTCATCAGGATAGCTGTAGCTTTCTATGGCTTCCTGCTTTAGTCAACTTCAGCTTAATATATATTTGAGGAGAATAGTGGAATAAGGAGGTCACTTTCTTTGTCCAAACTTTCTGACTCAAGGTGGCTTTTTCCACATGACAAATAAATGTATGAGGGGAGAATCCCATTTATTCATCTTGAGAAATAATTTATTGGAGAGTCTGAACTCTGGGTGCATTTTATTTAATCAGCATGGCCCCATGAATAATCTTGTGATTTTGTTTTAGTCATGGTGCTTATGCTTTGCTTGTATCTTTGTTGGAAATTTAGTGCTTCAATTAATTAGTTTCCTTCTTCTCTCAGCCCATTAGGTCTTCCAAGTTCATAAGGAGACTCAGATTTCCAAAAGCAATTACTCTTATTTCTGTTCTGTTAGGTATTATTTGGACTGGCTCTTCTTCAATGAATTTAGTGAACAAATATTATAAGCAATTTATATGTTAAATCCTGCTCCAAGGGAATGGGAGCTAAAGCAAACAACCGAAGACCCTTGCTGTACTCAAGGGGTGTGTGTGATGCATGCGATATGTGTACGTCCTATGTATCACGTGTGTCATGTGTGTATGTATGGGGGTGGGGAGTTATTGGTAAGAGAGGAAAGCAGCTGGTAGAAGAGACATGGGCAGGTAGCAATTCACTGAGTTGAGAGACTAGTCATTGTGCTGGTAGATAGAGATCTGATGTGCCCAGTCCAAAAGGGCTGGGCGAAAACAAAAAAAAGTGCTGGGAAAGCTCAGTTTTACAGCTGGAGATGCCCAGGATTTTAGGTTGATGGTTGCATCAGTAACTCTTGACCCACCTGTTGGTGGCAGAAATTGCCATTGCTCTCTGGCTGGGAATGCAGCAGGACTGGGTGAAGGTCTCCCCAGATCACAATGAGCAGTGCTGAGAAGGGCAGAAGGTAACAGTGTCTACTGCCATTAAGAGACTTGGGGAACAGTGAGGGAAGAGAAGCAGGTGTGAGGGAAAATTTTAAGTTGTTTAAAGCACATTTTCTTAAAATTTACAAGTGATGGATTATTCATGCTTTACCAAGAAGAATGCAATATCCTGGAATTTTTCACAATTGTCCTCCATTATTGTCATCAACACAATTATGGTTTTCTCCTTGTAACTGCCTACCAATGTGGCATATTGTCTAAGTGAATCAGGTATGTTTAACTGTGATTGAAAATGCCAGTGTTGTGAATTCTTCTGAGTATAAAAGGCAGAGTGGAGAAACACTTGCTCAGCTAACAGTGGAACTTTGGGGCCTGAGACTTTTGAAGAAAGTTATTTCCAAAAGACTTCAGAATAAACTATTATTGAGGATTTGGTTGACTTTCATAAACACCTCCGCCAATAGAATTATTTTTTCATGGAAGTATACACCTCTTTTTTTTTCTTTTAGACTTGCCACTTTTCTGATTTTTCAGTTTGGAAGAACGGTGACAGGGTTGGATGGAATCCCATATCTACATCTGGGTAAGTAACCTATATGTGTGTTGAAGGGGATGTCTTGAATTTTATTTGCATAAGAAACTTCATGTGGCAGATACTTTCCCAAACTTCTGCCCAGTTAGGGGTCGCTCTTATAAAACAAAGATGCTATTAGGCCTGTGGTGAGGTATGTAAGAACAGTACCTGTGCAAATACATGTACAATATTAAATATTCTCAAGAAAAATGGACATGTTTCCCAGACTACTTTTACATGATATCTGTCTGGGAGGTTGTTGGTTCTGATGGAATATTTCTCTTAAGAAATTGTCCTGGTGAAAGGTGCCTGTCTTTGAGGCAAGAACAAGAATATGGATGGACTTTCTCATTATAATAATAAAAGAAAGCTGCAACATAGCAGGTACTAAGTATAGGAAGCATTTGAAGAAGAAATGCTTTTATTTGAACAGAAGAAGTGGGAACCAAAGACAATGGACAAGGAAGGAGAAATGGGAAAGCAGGATTCAAAATCACTTATATCTGGCTAAAGTGATCAGACATCCTAGTGTGAGTCTCTTTTCCAGGACCATACTCTATCTAGGAGCATATGGTCAGATTGCGATGAAGGATTCTGGCAGAAATTCTCACCAGGGGCTCTGAGCCTTCTTGTCTTCTCTCTTCCTTAACTTCTACCATATTTTTTCATATAAATGTGTTCAGAATGAGAAGCATACCAAAAGACCAAGTGTCTCCATTTCTCCTGAATATCAAGAAAACTCAAGTTTATTAGAAACAACAATGGAATAGCAAGCCCGACCCCAAATCAGTTTCTCTCTACTGTTTGCCCCAGGAAACAGGAAACCCTACCACAGGCTCCAGATGACAGCTATCAGCAAGTCACCTCACTAGTCACTCTTAGGGTTGGTACTGACCTTCAGAAATTTTCTCTCATGAGGAATGTGTCCCACTTTTACCCTGCACCCCAGCCCCGGCCAAGCAGTGTGTGGATATTGGCAGCAGTAGTTTCAGTCAAGATACAAAAGAATTCTGTAATAAGGACCCCTTGTATTACTCTTTTATAACCACCCTCACCTCCCTTCCTCATGCATCTGTACCCTCCCCCAAACCTTGGCAATTACTAGTCAGTTCTACATCTCTATAATGTTGTCATTTCAAAAATGTTGTATACATGGAATCATGCAGGATATAACTTTTTGGAATTGCTTTATTTGTTTATTTGTGTATTTATTTATTTTTACTCAGCATGATTCCCTTGAGAGTCAGTTAACTTGTTGTATGTATTAGTAGTTTGTTTCTTTTTATACCATTTCATGGTATGGATGTACCACACTTTGTTTATCCATTCATCAGTTGGTTGACATTTGGGTTGTTTCCAGTTTGGGGCTGTTATGAATAAAGATTCTATGGCTATTTTAGTACAAGTCTTTGTGTGGACGTAAATTTTTTTTCCTATGGTATAAATGCCCAAGAATGCAATATCTAAGTTGCATAGTAAGCACATGTTTAGTTTTTATAAGAAACTACCATACTCTTTCCCAAAGTGGTTGTACCATTTTACATTCCCACCAGTAATGTGCAAGTGCCCCAGTTTCTCTGCATCATTGCCAGCATTTGATGTTATCACTATTTTTTTTTTTATGGTGTACAATGGGATGTTATTTTTTTTTATTTTATTTTTTTTTTATTTCAGCATAATATGAGGGTACAGATGTTTAGGTTACGTATGTTGCCCCTGCCCCCCCTCCCCCCCTCAGTCCAGGTTTCAAATATGTCCATCCTATTGCGTGGTGCACATTGCACTCTTTGTGTACA
>CAUYSK010077794.1:0-44880 GCA_963575035.1 Avahi laniger | reverse complement strand
TTGTTGAGGCTTTTTGCATCTGTGTTCAGTGGATATACTGGCCTTAGTTTCCTTTTTTTGTTATATCTTTGATTGGGACACCAGGGGGATACAGGCTTCGTAGAATGAATGTGGGAGTATTCCCTCCTCCTCAATTTTTTGAAATAGTTTAAGTAGAATTGGTATTAATTCTTTCTTGAATACTTCGTAGAATTTAGAAGTGAAGCCATTGGATCCTGGGGCTTTCTTTGATGGGATACTTTTTATTACACTTTCTATCTCATTACTCGTTATTGGTTTATTCAGGTTTTGGATTTCGTCCTAGTTCATTCTTGGTAGGCTATATCTATCTGGGAATTTATCCATTTCTTCTAGGTTTTCCAATTTATTGGCATATAGTTTCTCATAGTAATCTCTAATAATCCTTTGGATTTCTTTAGTATCAGTCCTTTTTCTTCTCTGATTTTATTTGGCTCTTTCTTTTTCATAGTCTGGCTAAAGATGCGTCAGTTTTGTCTTTTCGAAAAGCCAACTTTATGTTTTGTTGATCTTTTGTATTTTTTTTTTGTTTCAATTTCATTTAATTCTGCTCTGATCTTTAGTACTTCTTTTCTTCTGCTAATTTTGGGTTTGGTTTGCTCCTGTAGTTCTACCTCTTTAAGATACATCATTAGGTTGTTTATTTTAAGCTTTTCTACTTTTTTGATGTAGGCACTTACTGCTATAAACTTTCCTCTTATTACTGCTGTTTCTGTATTCCATAGGTTTTGATAAGTTGTATATTCATTTTCATTTGTTCTGAGCAGTTTTTTAATTTCCTTCTTAATTTCTTCATTGACCCACTGGTCGTTCAGGAGCTATTGTTTAATTTCCATGTGTTTGTATATTTCCCAATGTTGCCTCTCATTACTGATTTTGAGTTTCATTCCATGTGGTCAGAAAATGCTTGCTATGATTTCAATTTTTTTAAAATTTTTTGAGAACTTGTTTTGTGGCCTAACATATATTCTGTCCTGAAGAATGATCCATGAACTGGGGAGTAAAGTCCTATCTTAATGGACTTTTGTTTCATCTCTCCCCCTATTCCGTTCATTCCCCTGTTTTAGTCCTCAGCCACAGCGTTTATTACAGTGATGTCACAAAATATAAAATTTTATTTACTGTGATGGATTAGAGGGAGCTTTGAATAGTCTTGAATAATTATCTCAGGAACTTTGTACTTGGTAGAAAGGCTTTGTAATAAAATATTCTGTTTCAGCCTCTACTGGTAGATGCAATTGAATTCCAGTACTAACCACTCAGAGTTAATAACAGACCCCACAAGTTTTATAAAGGGCATGGTCTTCAAGTAGTGGATTAGAAATTAAGGTATTGTGGAAAAGGTTGTGATTATAGACTGTATTTTACTAAAATTTGTTGGTAGGAAAAAAAGATTGTAAGTAGCAGCCCAGGATTGTTGTATAAGGATGCGTGGATTGGAGCCAGATTACTGAAAAACTTGAGTGCCAGAAAAACTGTGTTTTAAATTCTATTGATAAGACAGAATGGCTTATAGATGAATTTTAAGTACATGTGTATTATGATCAGGATTTTTTTGGAAGATGAGTTTGGCCACATAAAAATGTTTGGCTACTTTTCAGGTGAGGGATAATGAGAGCCTGAGTTAAATTGGTGGAGTCAGAGGCCAGCCATAGTGGCTCACTCATGCCTATAATCCTAGCATTCTGGGAAGCTGAGGTGGAAGGATTGCTTGAGGCCAGGAGTTCAAGACCAGCCTGAACAACAGCAAGACCCCGTCTCTACAGAAATATATAAAATTAGCTGGGCGTGGTGGCACGCACTTGTGGTCCCAGCTACTTCAGATGCTGAAGCAGGAGAATTGCTTGAACCCAGGAATTGGGGATTACAGTGAGCTATGATGATGCCACTACACTCTAGCCAGGGCGACAGAGTGAGACTCTGTCTCAAAAAAAAAAAAAAAATGCAGAAGAACAAGTATATGAGAGTGACGTGAGAATAAGTAAATCTTGGCACTGGTCTATCTGTTTACTTTTGAGTACTTATGTAAGAGTAGGGGTAATATGAGAGAGACTGGAGATTTAAAACATACAGATGGAATAATTGATGAAGCAAGAGGAGCTATCAGTAGCACAGACAGAGAAACGAACCTTGAAAATTCAGAGAAACCGTTTTCTGAGACTAGGGGGAAAGGAGAATAAAGTGATAACATTTTTGAGGTGGAGAGGAGATAAGTTTGGGAAAGAGGCAATTTTGCTAAAGTAGGGGGAAATGGGAGAAGGAAGGGGGAGTCGTTATCAGCAGTTGGAGTTCCTGAATTGGGCGTGGAAAGGGCTTAGAATATCCCATATGCTACATGTTGATATGGAAGTCAACAAGAGAGATTAAGGAGTTTGTGGTGGATCAAGTAATTGCAGTTTTGGACTTTTTCCAACAATTCACAGCATCCTTTATGTAAGAGTAGAAAGGCAAACCAGATTGTTTAGTCATAGTTGACCAAGTAAGAACACTTTGAATGTTGTTAAATAAAAGATACTCACTGATAATAAGGCAGTAAAGGTTATGATTTTATGGGAAAAAAATTTTAATGACACAGACTTAGTCTCTTTTGGTCTTTAACTCAATTATTTATATGCCAGGAAGTTTGAGCAGTAGTTAACACGCAGTTTAAAATAGAAGTGTGGCTCAAGTCTGTAATCTTAGCACTTTGGGACACTGAGGCTGGAGGATCTCTGGAGCCTAGGAGTTGGAGGCTGCAATGAGCTATGATCATGCCACTGTACTCTAGCCTGGGCAACAGAGTGGAACACTGTCTCTTTTAAAAAAAGAAAAGAAAAAAAGTGATAAAAATTAAACTTACATCTATAACTCAAGTTTGCTGTTAATCATGGTACATTGAAAAGAGGGGAAAAATACTCTAGTTTTTAATTTTTTGAGCTTTTTTTTTTTCCAATCAAGGCAGGAAATGGCTAATGTATTTTAGAATTTTCCACATAAAAGAAATGAACAATAGTATTTTAAAACAAAGGTGAACATTCCAGAATACTTTGAAACTCAGTTTTCCTAGTCAAGTGGAATGTTGCAATGGCTTTTTTCCTGACAGGTAAACCTGTTAAATATAATGGTTTCCCTACTTGATACCCTCTAGTGGCTTCCCATTACACCACTTTAGAATAATAATCCAAAGTCTTTCCCATAGCTGTGGAGACCTGCTGGCTCTGTATACTACCTCTCCCTCCAAATTTCTTTCATATTACCCTTGTGGCTCACTGTGCTGCAGTCATACAGGCCTCCTCTCAATGGGACATCTCCCCTCTTCTTGATAGTCTTTCTTGATGCTGACTTCTGCGTACAATTTTCTCTCTGGCCTCTCATCTTTGAGGCCTCCACTTAAATGTAACCGTTTCACTAAAAAAGACCCCTTTACTTTATCCCCCTAGCCAGTCTAAATAGTTCCTTAATCATCGAACCTACTTTATTTTCTCTATAACATTTACCACCCTCTGTAACACCATAATTATACATATATTTTTGTGGTTTTATACATTTTATTATATATCTTTCCAACTTAAAAGATGGCTTCCTAAGAATAGGGACTACATGTTTTGTTCACTACTTGTTCTGAGCCTGCACCTAGTAGATCCTCAAATGTTTGCTGAATGAATGGTTTCTGAGTATTAAGTGCTTTCTATTCACTCTTTCACTTAATCCTCACAAAAGTCCCGTGAACTAAGGTATTGTTACAGTCCCTAAGTTACAAATAAGGAAACTGTACCCCATAAATATATATAATTTGTCAATTAAAAATAAGTTTTCAAAGAAAAAAAAAATAAACTTGGGCTTAGAGTTGGGTTACCCAGCAACCCAAATCTAGATCTCCATGACCATAACATCTTTATCATTCTGCCATATTCCTGCTGGCCCATTAATAGTTTAAATCTTTCCATATGTATTTTTAAAAATAAGACAAAATAAAATGGGACATTTTAAATGCTGACAAGCCTGCTTTTCTATAATAGTTGCATCTGTGGGAATTTAAAAAAGAATTGAAGACTAAGATTTGTTTTTTTCAGTTTTGAAGATTGAATTGTATTTAAGTTACATGTATGTGGTTTAATATGATTGAGAAATTACCCCAATGCCCCAAGAGATTGTGGTCATTTTTGGCCAAGTAGAAAGAAAATAAAAAATACCTGTGGTAATTTTTAACATTTTCTCCTTTCTTTTGTGGCATACCTGTGAATATGAACAGCTCATTTCCCAAGGTCTTAACAAATCGATCCTTATTACACAAAGTATTTGAATTGAAGCTTTTACTGTGTAATTGTATCTGTACATGATGACTTGAAAGCTAAGAAAACAGTTAACCTGATTTCCATATGGATAGTTCACAGTGTGTTCAGTATGTGAGGAGAATGGTTGTTGCTGCTTCTGAGAGAAATATAGGACATTATATAGTCAAAATTTGACTTTTAAAGTTGTATTTTGGTTATTCCAATTTAACGTGGCTTCTTTTGTCTCAAAAACTGAAATAACCTAAGTTTCATTTTAAAAAATCAAATACAGAATACAGCTAGTGCACAGCTGAGCTATATGGGATAAATACTGGCTTGAATCACTAGAGATAATTCAATGTTTGAGGAGAAATTTTAGAGCTTTTCTGTCACACCTACACAATGGAGACAGAAGAAGAACTGGAAATTTTTCCTTTTGTTTTATATAGAATATGTTTACATTTTAATTATTGCTTCATCTTAGTAATATGCAATCCTTTTGGCTTCTTAAATAGTGTCATCCTAAATGGGTACCATTTCTGGACTAATTTTGCTTTTGTTTGTGTTTGTGTGTTTTCTTTCTTTTTTTTTTTTTTTGAAAAATACAGTATTATGTTTTTAGACATTTTGAAGCTTGTCTCTGTGTTATAATTGTCTTTTTAAAAAAACTTTTTTCTCCTTTAATGCTCAGTTTTAGTGGTAAAAACTATATGAATATATAGTAAAGCATAGTATTTCTAAATAAATTTTATTTTCCTCCTACAATGTGATTCTCTTATAGAGAAAAGAATTTTAGACCAAATCTTATCTTGACTCTGGTCAGAAGACTTGATTCTTTAAAAATAATAGAATATTGTCAATCCAAGCAACAGGTATTTTAACTAAAGTATGATTTCTGCATTGGATTGACAATTACCTTATGAAATCTGCTTAAAAAACATTTTGCTAAGCAAATTATCAGCAAGAATATTCTGTGTATAATTTTATATATGAATAATTGATATAAAATACCAAGAAGTCTTGTTAGAAACAACCTTAGGCCAGTGCCTTTGCGTTTAAGTATTTTAAAAGTTGGGATGACTATATATTTGGAAGTTAATACATTATAATACATTTCAAGGTACTATATTTTAGGCTTTTCACTATCTTGAAATGACTTTTTAATGTAAACTTTCTTTCCAACTTGATTTCAGAACTTGTTTGTTATAATTCATCTTCCTTGTAATTCTAAATCTATTACAAGTTTAATTATCTTAATTTGATCAAGGAAAAATCTTCATTGACAACCCTCTTTGAACAGAGTTATTTACTAATCTCAACAAATTTACATATGGGATCAATTGGATAAGATGGTCAAAATGTCTTACTAAAGTATGAGCCAAGGCCAGAATATTTCAGAATTTTAAATTAATCAGAAATACTTAAAAATTCATTTCGTTTCCATCCTCATAGTGGGAGGCTGGGAGGTGGTTACAAAGGAGGCAGAAGAAATAATATTTGCCCTCAAAAGGTGGATGGGCCAGAAAGAAATATACATTTTATGAATATTTAGAGTATTCTAGAAAAATTGATCTAGGAAAACTTTGTGAAAAATACCTTAACAAAATTTTGAAGAAATTAAAGTAGAAAAGCAAGCAAGGGAATACAGATAGCATATGAAAAAGCATGTGAAATACTTTAAAATGTGTAGTAGATGGTGTTTTGGTAGGTGATGAGAAGATTCTAGTAGCCAAGATTTTATTGAAGAATTTAATTGGATTGGATCTGGGAAAGCCAGAGGATCAGTGTTGAGAAGGTTGGGATTTCTTGTTTTGTTTTGTTTTGTTTTTGAGGAAGATGGTGCCTATGAGTAGAAAAGTTTAGAATAAAAAGAGGCTAGATACAAAACTGTTAGAAAGACGGCTACTGTACAGTAACATTGCTATATTGGTTAGGTCCATGCTAGTATTATGACTATAGAAATAACAAAACCAAGAAATAAGGATGTACAACAGTCAGATTTTGGAAGTGTGGTGCCTCTAAAAACATGTAAACAGTCCTTTTAAAATAGAAAAATGTAGCATTTAATTTGCGTATGATTTAGTGTTTGTTTAGGAAATGTCAAGCCATAAATTAAAATTCTAGACTTTTAAATACTGCAACACAAATAACACTGAACTCTCAGAAAATGAAAGCCCCATTTTGATGTTTATACCTTTTATTGTCATAGGACACTGAAAGTATGTATGAGAAGTGGAATGGTTTAATGCATTTTTCCAGGATGTGTTTATATGAAAAATTTCTATGTTGTATCTAGATGAGCACATGGTAATCTTGTACTAAGTAAGGTTAAAGGGGAAACAACAGTCTGCTGTTTCTTTTGGCTCTTGTAATGAGTTAACCTTTTGACTTTTATCTGAACCAATCAAATGTTCAGCTCTCCTAATCCAAAGAAAGAATTTATTTCTGGTTTTCCCACCTCAAATTTACCATCATTTCAGTCTTAGTGATTTTGCTAATCAAAAAAGCAATATTTTAATCCAATAGCTCAACTTTTTAGAAATCCATTTTAATACATATACTACATATTGAAAATATTTTTGGCAAGTTCATTGGATCTTTAGGAGTCTATTAGAATTTCATAGTTATAGCACTACCATTTTTTGCCCTCGATTTCTAATAAATGGAAATATTGAGTTGTACTTTGTAATACTGGCTTACCCTAAATTATCAGTAAACAATACATAAATTTAATTTAACTGGACTCCTGCCTCAAAATCCTTGGCTGTAGGTAAATTCTATCTTCAAAAAGGCCTCTTGAGGACCAGATTTATATCTTCATTTACTAAAATTTAATAGCTTCGTGCTTAGTGATTAACACCTGATACTTACCTTGTGTATAAAATGGAAGTAGCAATATAACTAGTTGATGTAGTGATGAGAGCATGATTCTAACATTAGTCTGTTCATTTTGTGAACAATGTTGTTATAAGTATGTCTCTGATTCTTGGAAGGAATTCCAATGTCTAATTACTTTTGCTATAAAAGTATAGACTACAAAATATCTATAGACAGATCTTGAAAATATATACTTCCATTTATATATAACAGTATTTATGGATTCCCCACTATACATAATACCTTCAGAGATAAAAGCAAAATAATGACTTATTTAAATATTAATTAATTTTAACCTACTTTTAATCTACCTGATATTGCAGTTCCTATTTTTAAAATGAAGCTGTGCTATTTAGGTTAGTTATGAGTAATTCCTTTCTTCTGGAAAGAAAAAACACATCTTGGAAGTATTCAGAGTAGTATTGTATGTTATCTAATTGAAAAGTCTCTCTCTGGTGAAAGTGTGGTTAAGAAGACTGATAATATTCTATTTCCTGTATGTGCATATGATGAGCTGAAAGCAAATACATTGTTTTTTATTTTTTTCCTGTAGGAGTAATAATAGCTGTATTTTCAATGGAAACGCCAAGGATTGGTAATTGTTAAGCTCTCACCATGGAAAACTATAGCCCATTTTTAGCTTATGTTTATGTTGGATAAAGGCTTGTGGAGTGCCTTTAATGGGTCTGCAATTACATTGACGAGAAAATAGATTTATGCCATCACCTGGGCATTTCTGCCAGTGTTAAAGCACTACAGATAGGTGGATGCGCCAGCAGCAGGCTGTCATGCTAGGGATCCAGAGAAAGTTTTAAAAAGTTATAAAACCCCCTCAGACTACTCTTGGCAAGTAAAGTGAAAGTATTGAAAGCTTACAAGGGTTTCTCATGAATCACAGGGCAGAAATCAAGTTTAGAACCTGGAACTGTAAGACTGCCAGGCAATTTCTCTTCCTTCTTAATTTTCCTCTTGCTTCCCATGCCCCCTTCCCCCACCTTCCTGCCATCCCTCTTTCTGTATTCCTTGGCCACGTCAACATTATAAACCCAGTTTCATAAGCTAGTAAGCTCTGGGTATTCACCTTTATCACCAAAACTCTTAAATTCTACTATGGTATGTAGTTTTCGATTACATAAATACAGCTTTCGCTTTTGATAAGTGTAGCTCAGGGGCCTATCTTGGGAGGTTGCGAGGAATCAGCTAAGCAGAAACTACCCGTATACTGGAGCCATAGTTAATCCTGACCGCCCTACACTGGTGCTTTCTGAGTCAGTGGCCTCTCAGCAACCCCCACTCCCATCACCTCCACCAAAAAGAGTTCATGGCATATATTTGAAGTCTTCCAGAACTATTGAATTAGCAAGGACTTGATCTTGAACTGAAAATTCGCAATACCTCGATACTGTAACAAAAATGAAAGTGTTTCTAAACTATAGCACATACAAAATATTTAAACTATTTAATGCCACAGAAAACAGAAAAAGAAAAAAGTAGCATAACAGCACATGTATGCTGAAACCATAATGTAATTTTTCATTGTGAGACTTGGAGAAATTTTATAATCGGAAAAGTAACTTTCACTAAAATCAACTCTACGATACAGAATTTTCTTCCAGGTTTTTAAAATAACTTTTATTTTTAAAATTAGTATGTGCATTTTAGGTAACTAAAAAACACAAGAAGCAAAGAACAAAGCACCCATTATCACAAGCATTTTACAGTTTGGTATGTCCTTCTAGGTTCTGTGTGTATATATGTGATAAATAATTTTAATGATGAAAGAAGAGGAAGGGTAGAATGAATATACCTGGTTCACTGAATCACCTGAAGCTAGGGGAGAACTTGCCTCCCTACAGGATATGTTGAAAATGCCCTATTCCTACCATAAAATGCTCTTTAACCAACCATAGCCAGCAGAAGCAGCTTACAGAACAATAGCACTTTTCCCAGCATGGGGCAGATGGCTGACCTGACCTGTTTATTTTTCATTAATTTATCTTAGTGGCATCCCTGAAGCTGTATGGAAAAATAAGCCAAGTTTCAAATTTCGCTAAGGGAGTGACTTAAAGTACAGTATTAGATACGAAGGACACACAAAATGATATCTCATGAGTTACCTCATGATAGATAGAAGTCATAAACAGATGAGACCTGCCTTTCGGGCCCCTCCAAGCCATTTTCTTTATCCCACTCTTCAAAACCAAGCAGGTTAATTTCTCTGTGCCAAGGATTTAGTCTCGGTCATGGCTTTCTTTCTATTTTGGATTTCAGCAATTCTCTTGGTTATAGCAGCATTGTGATTCTAGGTGAATTGGAAACCTAGGCTGGGCATGTTCATTGTATTTTTTTCAACTAACTACATTAATCTCTCTGCTTCGGTATTTTTATAAAATGAAGACCGTAACTCCATAGTGCTCGTAAGGATTCGTGGTATGCAAAATAATGTAAAGGTCCTTATGAAAATATTAAGTTAGTGACCTAGTACTTATAATTTGCCAGTTATTTTTAAATGCTACTATATTTAAACAAACAAAAAGACCTTTAGAATTGTGACCCACAACCATTTCTAGTCACAGAGACCTTTGCTAGGAGTCCTTCCCATTCTCCTAAAATTCTTCTTGTATAGGGAGGCCTCCCTGAGGCAAGGACTCAACTGATTGGGCCCAGTAACCCTTCAAACTTCTAGCTTCAATATAATACTTCCAGATCTTCAGAAGGTTACAGCAACCTAATGTTGAATTGTTTCCAACTTCCTTTGTGGTAGATGAATTGGGAAGGAAGAGGAGGAGGTAGGTCTTGAAATAGCTAAACTGCTTCCTGCTTAATCACTCCTGCTGACAAATTTCTCCTTTTGGAGGGTAACTGGGGTAGAGGTTGCTACTCTTAGATCTCTCAAACCAATTTAAGATTTTGTTATTTGCAAGAACAGGCTATTGCCAATTAACTACTTTTTTTTAGCCTTAGATCTAAAATGTGACCTTTATACAGTTACAACATTGCACTTTTCTGATTGATAATATTAAATCATTTCGAAGGCTAGACTACCTCATCTATGAAATTCTAAAAAGATTTATTTGAATGTGACCTTAATTAAAATAAATTTTATTTGGAAAACTTTAACTAAAGCTGTATATTGGATTTTTCTTTTAGTTATGTACTCAATCGCTTCATTTAATTCTTACCCAAATATAATAATCTCTTTTGTAAGAAATAGCTATATGTAAAAATCAGTTCACTGTATACATAAGAATTTTACCTTTTTAACCTGATTTTTTTTTTAAACAGGAAAGGGAAAGACTTTAAGTGACAAATATCTTTTAAGGAACTGAATTGCCATTTTAATCTATGATCTCTGTTTCATTGTGATGAATGTTTTAGACATTGCTTGGGAAAATGCCCAAATTAAGTCTTCCCCGTTTTTATTAAAGAATATTTATTATTCTTAGACATGAAAATATCAAAAGCCACATGAAAAATTTAGTAATATTGCAAAATATTTGTTGTTACCCATTTTCTTGCAGTTAGAATTTTAGAACTTATGTTTTTAATTGCCTTTTATCTTGTGTTTATTATGAATATTTTTCTTTAAATTTAGCCTTTTTATACTTTTCGTACCTTAGAAGTTTTTTTCCTCAAGCCAATAACTAACATTGACCACAAAATTACTTTTCCCAGCCTACTAAATCAGAATTGAATGGGGATTTTGAGCAATGAATGTATTGATTTTCTTTTCATCAGTAGTCTTCAGTGGTTTGTTTATTGTCTAATAAATAAGGCAAACAACTTCTGCAGTATACCTACTACATGTTAAGTCCAAGAATTTGGTCTTTGCCTTACCTATTCATATCTAGCTCCATTTTGATTCTAGTCTATTAGTCATCTTTTTCAAAACTTCCCTATATTCCAAGACTCATTACTCTTTAAACACACGATGCTAATTTGTTTCCAAGTTGCCTGGAATAGCCAACACTGCCTCACTGCTCCTCTTCCCTGACCGCACCCCCCACACCCCCGCCACCATGATATTTTATTTGGTATCATTATAAAACTTTGTATTTCTCTTACAGCGTTTACTGTATTCTACCTTGTTTTATGGTTATTTTAAATATATTGTTCTTTTTACTCTTTGAGCAACATGTCGTATTATTACTGACCAAATCCAGTGTCTTGCACATACTAGGGAAAAGAAGAGAAAAGAACATGTTGTTAAGAAAATCGTAAGGGAGAGAAAATATATTTACTATTCATTAAGGGGAAGTGGATCATCATAAAGGTCTTCATTCTCACTGTCTTCACATTGAGTAGGCTGAGAAGGAAGAGGAGGGGTTGGTCTTGGTGTGTCAGGGGTGCAGAGGTGGAAGAAAATCTGCGTCTAAGCGGACCCAAGCAGTTCAGGCCCGTATTGTTCAAGGGTCAACTGTACGGTGAGGTGACAGATACGTTAATCCTCTTCACTGTAGTAACCATTTTACTATCTACATACAACCTATAACATCATGTTGTAAGCCTCAAATATACACAATATTTATTTTTTAAAAAAATGCCAAAAGGACAGGATTTAGAGAGCATCTGGTTTGCTGAACACATAGAGGTGCTGGGAAGGCGGCACACCCGGAGAGGGCATGGATGCTCGGCCCCCTTTCCCCTTACCTTGCCCTATGCGTCTCTTCCATTGGACTGTTTCTGAGTTGTATCCTTCTGTAATAAACAGGCGTTAGTAAGTAATGTGCTTTCTGCGAGCCGCTCTAGCAAATGATCGAACCTGAAGAAGGGAGGTCATGGGAACCCCCCAATTTATAGCTGCTTGGTCAGAAGTTCTGGAGGTTCCTGACCTACAGTTGGCTTCTGGAAGTGGGGAAGGTAGTCTTGGGACTGAGTCCTTAACCTGTGGGATCTGACTTTAACCCCAGTTGGTATCTGCCGGAGAATTGATATGTGGGAATGTCAGAAGGTGAAGTATTGAGTATTGTGCGAGTATAGGAGAGGAAAAACAGTCGGTTTTTCCTTATACAGTTCCTCTGTTCATCCATTAATTCATCTTATTTTTTGATGCACGTCAAAGTGTGTTACAAATAGCACACTTCACTCCTGAAAACATCAACATGTGTGCCATTAGCTAGAATTTAATATTTTTTAAGCCTCTTTTTAAAGAAATAAAATATTACAGATACAGATAAAGCCTCTCTCGGGTCTCATCACTTCTCAAAGCTATCATTCTTATGTATGTTTTTGTATTACTAGTATATATGTGTGCATGCCTAAACTAAATGAACTACTGTTTTTAAAGTGTACATAAATGGATAATACTGTACATATTTCCTTTGCAACATTCTCAATAAACATTAATTTGAGATTTGTTTAGGTTTTATATTTAAACTTTATGTGCTCTGGTTTTGGCAGTAGTAAATTATTCTGTAGACAATTCTGTATTTGGAATTATTTCATTCCTTTTTGTCTGTTTAGTGTATCATGATTGAAAGAAATAATAAGTTGAAAAGGGTGAAAAAAATCCATAATTAAATGTTAAATCTTTTGTTGATTCCTATAAATTTATAAGCCGGTCTGGATTCATGTATGAAAATGCTATAAATATTGATTGCTAAAGCTTTTTAGCATTTACCTACTTTGTCATTAATTTTGAGTAACTTTTTTATGTAGTTGTAATAATTTTACCCACATATTGAGTGTAGGTACTGTAGGTCTAATGTATGTGTTTATAATGCATTTCTTAGCAACTGCCAGTGTTCTTTTTAGGAGCTGTGCTTTTAAGAGCCCATAGGCTGCAGCTTTGAGGAGAAAGACTGAAAGATATCTTTTTCTATTAATACAGCACAAGCAGCAACATAGATTACAATAGTTTTGACACCTTCTGCATTATTATAGACCCAAATTAAAGGGTTTAAATTTGTCTCCAGTATTTAACATCAACGTTCTGTCACTTTTCCCCCCAACCTCATCAGCACATTAGACATTATGAATGTTTCCTTGTCTATTAAGCTCCAATTGTAGTTTCTTTCTTTAACTTACATTTTTATTTGCCTTTCATCAAAAGGTTGTAGAACATTTTACAGATACTAATTATATTTCACAATGATTCTTTAAAAGTGGTAAGCTTTTATTACCTACTTTAATGATAAAATGGTTGCAAATATATATTATTTAATTTCTAGGTCAATACTTATCTCTGCATCTTTACCTTCTTTTCATTCCTCTGTTCTCCATGACAACACTGCTAAATAGAATTTTCTGCAATAATGAAAATGTGTTATATATGCACTGCCTAATATGGTAGCCACTAGCATTTGAAATGAGGCTAGTGTGATGGAGGAACTGAATTTTTAATTCTATTTCATTAATTTAAATTTAATATAGTTTGTGGCTACCATATTGGATGCCGCAACTCTGTAATCCCCTCCATCCCAATAAACTGCCCTTGTGGTTAACCATTTACTTCCTAATTTCCAAATCCAGTCAGTATGTTTTGGTTGTCAGCTTCTTTGGTCTTAACTTGTCTTTTTTCTTCTTTCTTTTCTTTTCTTTTTTTTTTGAGAAAAGGTCTTGCTCTGTTAGCTGGGCTAGAGTGCAGTTATGTCACCATAGCTCACTGCAACCTCAAACTCCTGGGCTCAAGTGATCCTTTTGCCTCAGCCTCCCAAGTAGCTGAGACTACAGGAGTGTGCCACCAACCTGGCTAATTTTTCACTGTTTGTTAAGACAAGGTCTTGCTCTTGCTCAGGCTGGTCTCAAACTCCTGGCCTCAAGCAATCCTCCTGACTCGGCCTCCCAAAGTGCTAGGATTACAGGTGTGAGCCACCGCGCCCAGCCCCCTTTGGTCTTTCTCTAGCATTTGATTGACTGTCTCCTTATTTTGCAAACTCTTTCTTTGGCACCTGTGTCTTCACTGTCTCCTGGTTCTTCGTCTTCCTTATTTTCTTTTCTGTGGCTGATATGGATGGTTTTAGATGTCTGCTTTCGGCTCTCTCTAGCTCTTATATTACATAGTTTCTCAAAGCTGACTTACCTATTCATTCAGCATTTACTGAGTATCTAGTTTGTGGGACTAGAAAGAACTTACTGCCTTCTTCAAAAAACTTCTATGGCTTCAACTGACATTAGTGCTAAAGGTTATAAACTCAGTCCCTCCCTTGTTTTCTCCCCTGTTTCTTTTCCAGAAGTCCAGACTCATACTCATCTTCCTGTTAATGGTTGGTTCTAGCTGTCTCATGAGTTCCTCAAATGACTTACTGAGTGCTGAACTTATCTCCACTCCCAACACTTTTCCCTTCTAAATAAATAAAAGAAAAAACCTTCCACCTGTCACTCTTCACATTATCACATATCTACTGCCTCTTAATTACAGTAGCTTCCCCCTCATCCATTGGGGATATGTTCCACGATCCCCAGTGGGTGCCTGAAATCTTGGGTAGTACCAAACCCTATATGTAGTAGTGTGTTTTACCAATCTGCTAACCAATAAGGCAATTAAGTGACTAATGGATAGCTTACTCAGTGTGGCTACACTGGACAAAGGGATGATTCACATCCCTGGTAGGACAGAGCAGAATGGTGCAAGATTTCATCGTGCTTCTCAGAATGGAATGAAATTTAAAACTTACTGTTTATTTCTGGAACTTTCCGTTTAATAGTTTGGGACTGTGGTTGACTGTGGGTAACTGTAACCATGGAAAGTGACACCTCAGATAAGGAGGGAACTGTTGTAAAGCCTCCAATCTCGTCTTTCTTTAACACGCCATGTCACATTTGTCGTTCCAGCTCTCAGGAGCCCTAAGCATTGATTCTTAACCATTTTCTCTTCCTGATACACCCAAAGGATCTGGTTTCTCCTTGTAGTTCTGCCCTGTTTGCTAAATGCTTATTTATAGGTTGATAGCTCCTTGAAAGAAACCTCTTCATGATCTCCTTTCAGGATGAACACGACCCTAAACTCTAGTATGTTAAACCAATAGAATTTCCCCCAAACACCATTTCCTTCTCCTCCTTCATATTTTCCTTGAGAGGACTTATTAGTTCTAATACCATTTTCTAATACTCCCTTCTCTGGACAGAACAGTTGTTTCTCCTCTTTCCACTATCATTACTGTATCTGATGCAGATTAAATGCTTCCCGTATAGCAGACACTTTCCGAGTACTCTGTATTATTTAATCCTCATAACAGCATAGTTAGGTGTAGGTACTGAAACTGAGGCACAGAGGTTAAGAAATTTTTTGCCCTTTTTTTCATTTGTTTATGTGATTCTTTTTAAAAACAATTTTAACAGATTTTATTTGTTAGAGCTGTTTTAAGTTTACAGAAAAATTGCAAGAAAATGCAGAGAATTCTTATATACCCCCTCTCGCTACACAGTTTCCCTATCGTTAACATTAATTAATTTTCAAAAGTACCTGGAATAAATCTCACTTGATCATGGTATATAATTACGTTTATATATATTTGGATTTGATTATTAATATTTTGTTGAGGATTTTTGACTATGTTCATGAGAGATATTGGTCTGTAATTTTCCTTTTTTATAGTGTCTTTGGTTTTGATATTAGGGTAATGCTAATGCTGGCCTAGTAGAATGAGTTAGGAAGCCCCTCTCCTTATGTTTTCTGGATGAGATTGTAGAGAGTTGGTATCATTTCTTCCTTAAATGTTTGGTAGAATTCACCAGTGAAACCATCTAGGCCTGGTGCTTTCTGTTATGTTATGAATTGTTGATTCAGTTTCTTGAATAGATATCAGCCTGTTGAGATTATCTATTTCTTGTTTTATGAGTTTTGGAAGACTATGTCTTTCAAGGAAATGGCTTGTTTCATCTAAGTTTTATCAAATTAGTGGGCATAGAGTTGTTTATAATGTTCCTTTATTATACTTCTAATGGCTGTGAGAGCAATAGCTATAATATGTATCTTCTTTTTTTGCTTGGTTAGCCTGGCTAGAGATTTATCAATTTTATTGATCTTTTCAAAGAATGACCTTTTGGTTCTATTGTTTCTACTCTGTTAATTTCCTGTTTTCAATTTTTTTTGCTCTAATTTTTTTTTCTTCTTCTTGGATTTTATTTGCTCTTTTCCCCCCTAATTTCCTAGCTTAGATTATTAATTTTATATCTTCTTTTTTAATATATACACTTAATGCTATAAATTTTTCTCTAAGCATGTCTTTTGCTGCACTACATAGATTTTGATGGTTTAATTTTTATTTAGTTCAAAATATTTTTCAATTTCTCTTGAGATTTCTTCTTTGACCCATGTGTCATTTAGAAGTGTGTTGTTTAACCTCCAAATGTTATGGGGTTTTCTAGCTAGCTTTCTGGTTGATTTCTAATTTAATTCCATTGTGGTTGGAGAACATACTTTGTATGATATCTATTATTTTAAATTTAAGGTGTGTTTTGTGGCCCAGACTGTTTTATGGTCTAACTTGGTTAATATTCCACGTGAGCTTGAGAAGCATATGTAAAGTCCAAAATAGGTTTTACTGGACCCAAATCAAGGTATTTGCAGGGCTGCTCTTCCTCCAGAGGCTCTATGGAGAATTGATTCCCTTGCATTTTCTAGTTTCTAGAGGCCACCTGTTTCCTCGGCTTGTAATTCCTTCCTCCTCCTTTAAAGCTCATCATTCAGCCTCTGTTTCTGTGGCCATATTGCCTCTCTTTTTGACCCTCCTGCATTTGCCTTTTAAGGACTCTTGTGGTTACATTGCGCCCACCTAGATAATATAGGATAAGCTCTCTATCTCAATGTCCCTTATACCATGTACAGTAACATATTCATGGGTTCCAGGGATTCAGAAGTGAACATCTTGGGGACGGGGTTAGGGAGCATTATCAGGCCTTCCACATTAGCAGAATCAGGGTTTGATTCGAACTCAATAAGCTTGCTCTTGGAACTACTCTTCTTTCTGCCTTGCCTACCGCTTACACACCTAAATGTCTCATTTGTGCTTTGTTTTTATTGTTTGTTTTTACCTTTCCCAATAGGATGTAACTCTTCTGAAATGGGACATGTAGCATTTGAACCATATGAATTCAGATAAATGAGATTATATATATGAAATGAGGTATCAGGAATAGAGGAAATAATGTTCTCATTTGATTCCCCAGTGCTTTAAGGCTACGTATATCTGACTTTTCCAGTTAACTAATTACCTCCTAATATTTACATAAATTATAATTTAAATATTAATATTAAGGTGTATATTACATATGCACAGATATTTTAACTTTTAAGTAGCCACCAAAGCTAGTAGGTACTGTTTTAGACACAGCTCTAATCTCCATCGGTCCTCTAAACTGGCCTTCTAGAATTGTAATGCATATATTAAATAAAGATGGTTTATCCAAAATAAAAATTCTTCTAACAGCTCATGTTGCCTTAGTTTTGGTTTCTTTTTTTGTGGGAACAGAAGTAAGATTTTATATGTCAGAGGAGTTTTATGTCATTTTTTAGCAATTTTTAGGTAGAACAAATTTGCCATTGAGTTTGTTTTGCCTGTTACTATTTTTCTAGTCATCTGAAAGCATAAGCAGTAGTCAAAAGCCTTGGTAGTTTATTTTATCATATTCCTTTATTCCTAGAAGAATTTGGTGAAAATTTAACTATTAAATTTATTTAAATTTAACTACAGGCTACTATAGTAAAGGAGTATGTGAAACCACATTTGGATAGTGTTTTCATTATGCTGGCAAATTTAACTACATTTTCTAAGCATTTTATGTGAACCTCACCCATACTGTAACCTGTTTCTCATTTTGATGGGGTCCAAGTTTGACAAAAACAGTAACAAAAAAGTCTTCCTGTGTGGCCTGTAGATACCAAATCTGAAGGAAGATTATTAATGAATTTCCAGCTAGGGACCATAAGCAAACAAACTCTCCTACAGATAACTACACCCTTCCTGTTTTGGGATTGAGTTTATTGTGGAACAGATTTCGGAAATAGGTTTCTGACAGTTGTGAATTGTATTTATAAAATGTTGGAGGGTGAGGTCTTCCTTTAACAAAAAACTAATTATTTCCTGTCTAATGCCCAACGAGTACATTTTAAGCAGTCTTTTTAGTAAATTTACCCTCTGGTGTAGGGAATTATGTTGCTTTTAGCAGTTCTGGTGGTTCTTGCTAAGATGCAAACATTTAATTTCCAACAAAAAATTCAAAAAGGACTTAAAATTTAAAAATAAAACTTGAAATGTTTACAGTGTCTTGTCTCCAGAGTGACAGTAGTTTACAGTTTAAATAAATGCATGAACATCTTAATATAGTTTTATTTTCATATGCAAATCTATAGCATATTTATGTTCTGTAAATATGCTAAACGAAGACTTACAGTTTAGGTAGAAGGTAGATTTACATTAAAGAATTTGCAGGTTAATTCACAATGTAACATTATCCTCATCTAGTACATCTGTTATAAAGAAGCCTGTAAAATTTAGGCCACCCAAAAAGTAGGCTGCTGAGGCCTGTGGTTGGTGTTAGAATGTTGTTATTATGTGGGCTGACTGGTTTGGTAAGGAATTCACCTCCACTAGGACTGTGAAACATCATGCTTCTGACTTTCCTCCAGGGAGATTGCATTGGCTTGTCTTAGGTACTATGTATTTGTTAGACCAGTCATAATATGTTGTATTATCATATGTAATATTATCTCAGTAGTATACTGTTTTCTAAGTAGGTTTATCAGAATACCAATATCACTTCTCAGTCATGTAAACTTTAGGATAAACTTGAAAAAATGGTTCGTTTAAATTCTAAATGAAACTTAATGGTTATTATGAGTAAATTTCATTACTGTTTAGAAAAATGTGTATGTGTGTATGTGTATCTGAGATGAAGAAGGCAGATAAGGAATTTTTATTTATTTTTTTAAGAGACAGGGTCTCACTCTTGCCTAGGCTGAAGTGCAGTGACGCAGTCATAGCTCACTGCAGCCTTGAACTCCTGGGCTCAGGGCCATCCTCCTGCCTCAGCCTACCCAGTAGGAGGAATTACAGATAGGAGCCATTGTGCCCTGTTGATAAGGGTTTTATATATTTTAATTAATGTGACATTGGAAGAATTTGTCCTTTAAGTTTCTTTGAAACTTGTGGATTTTTTTGAGAGCAAGGAAATGAATTTAGTATAATTTAGCAACCTAAAACTGAGAGTTAAAATTAAAAATATTCTTTAAATAGCTATTTTTAAGCAATCAAAACAAATATTGCAGACATTGAAAAAATATAGCAGCAGCCACTACAACTAGCAGTGACCATTTGAGGAATAAAAACTTGTCATAAGCCAAGCAATGTCTCATTTCACTTATTTCTAAAGTTTTTTTAAAATGAATGAAACCCTTTTGGAGAATAAACAATGTTAAGTTGAGTGTTATTGTTAAGTTAGGAAAGAAAAATTAATGTAAAAGTTTTTAAAAACCAGATAATTTGTATTTCACTTAATTTTCATGGAAAATTAACTGTAACTTTTTATTTAAATACATGAATTACTGAGTAGGAAGAATAGCATAGAAATCTAAAATGCATCTGGTGACTACACATTAAGGAAATGACATTTAGTGTGGAAGAAACTCAGAAATTTTTAGACAGGAAATATTTAATTGCCACTGATAAACATATGTATACATACTGACATAAAATAATAATAAAATCTACACATTCAAGTAGAAAAAAAAATATATGTATATATATATACACACACACACACATGCATATTGTCTTGACCGTAACTCTACCTGGATGACTTTAGCTATGTTAAACATTTATAACTTGAAAAGGTTTTTTTAAGTACTTAACTTTCAGCATTCTTATAGTTCTTGGTTGTATAATAAACAGAATGTTGAATTTGTCATCTGTACGATTCAAACAAAGAATCTAAAGTTAGGGGCTTACAGACTTTTTTCTTCCAAACATATAAATGAACAAAGCCATTGATATGCCTCGCCTAGCCTTTGTTCTTAAATATTCTCATCCCTAGTCTGATATCCTTTGAGTAGACTATCTTATACTGACAAATGCCATGCCAAATTTCTCCATTTGGTCATATGGTATATTAATGTTTTTATTCTCAAGTTGTCAGCAAATCTTAAAGGTTTAACTGGCCTCTGGTAGTAGTGGCAATGCAAGGGCAAGAGAGGGTGAACAGTATTACTGTGTCTTCCCTTTAGACTTATGCATCATAGTTTTGTTAACTCAGCTAAGTATTGAGCTAATTATTTTCACTCTCAGCTAACCAGAGTATGTTTCACCTTTCTAGGTTTACCGACAAGACTGTGAAACTTTTGGGATGGTGGTGAAAATGCTGATTGAAAAAGATCCTTCATTAGAAAAGTCTATACAGTTTGCATTGAGGCAGAATTTACATGAAATAGGTGAGCGGTGTGTTGAAGAACTCAAGCATTTTATTGCAGAGTATGATACTTCTACTCAAGATTTTGGAGAGCCTTTTTAGATTTTTTTTGCTCAGGCAAAAAAGTTTCTAGATTCCCCCCTCCCCTCCCGGATAGCGTAAATCCTTAATATATGGAATTTTTGTGATGAAGAGAAATACTTTATGATAGTTGACCACACTTCCAATATCAAATAAACATTTAAAATAGTCTGTTTAAAATATTTTAATTAGATTTTTTTTCTACATGTAAAGCCTCCTAATTCATATGCACCTTCCCCCCCCACCCCCTAAAATGATGGGTCAATTAATTTTTCAAGCTTTCCAAAAGCAGTCCTGAAGAACAGCTTTCTGTGCCTACTCATGTTCTGTAGTCTTCCAAGTATATAATCATTTGTTTGGTCACAGGAGTGTAATTTACAGGCTAGAGATCATACCACTTAAACATTAATAGTCTTTTTGCATTTCATAGTGAATGGTACCATGTGAAAATGTTAGGATGCTGAGTTGTGATTTTATTGACTTGTTGCTTGCTTTTCTTAGGCTTTGTGACTTTTAATATGTTAAAGTGTACTATCATAATAAACTGAATACTTTGGTATCATAGAGAATATTTGCTTTCAGAATAAGTCTCATTCGATGATAACATAGAGCGCTTAAATCTCTGAGAGACACCTCAGAATAAAATCTTTTTTTTCTAAGTAAATGAACTCAGTGTCATCTATTAATCCTGAAACTTCTGACTCTTTCACTGATGTCTGAGCCTTAAGCAATATCATTTATAAGACTAATAAAAGGGGCAATTTGAGATGACAGATTAGGGATATTTTAAAGTTGAAATTTCTGATCAAAAGAGAAAAAATTTAGAATGTTTTATTTTTTCATAGGCCCAGTAATGGAGTGGAGTTTTGTTTTTTTTTTTTTATAGACCCCTGTTCCCCACCTAAAGAAAGAAGGTGATTGATAGCATGTCCATGATTACACTATTTACAGATTATTCCCTTGTTAATCTCTAGTCTAGTGAGTTCTTTGTTCTCCTGCCTTTTAGAAGTCCTTAGCCCTTCAAAAGTGTTCTTGAAAGAAACAAAGCAAATAGGTGTTGATGGTAAGCCCGACACACCTACCCCTTACCAAGCAGCCTGTGTGAACAGTCCTTCATGAGTGAGCCATCCAAATCACGGGCCATCCAAGTGAGCCATCCAAGTGGGACGATTAGGATGTTCCACTCATTTCCTGATCACTTCCAGCAGCCCAGTGGCATTGAGCCAAAATATACAATTTTGCAGTATTAGTTAGTGAGGAAACCTTAAAAATCATGTTTGTTATTACTACCCAATTTCATTATCCTCCCATCCTATTTTGGTTTCTACTCTCTTCTTACTCAAATTCTGGCATTATTTTCAGTGGCCTCTACTGATAATATCTAAAGAGCTACTCCAAAGCACATAAAAATTATATTAAAATTGGAAATAGCAGTATGAATAATTTTAACAGACCTTCTATTGGGTGCCTCAAAGTACAACAGCATAATATGTTATGCTGTTCCACAGATTTAAAAACTAATTGAGGGCAACAATTATTTTTTTTAATTTCCTAAATAAGATCACCTTGAAGTTTTATTTTTGCCATTTAGATGTTAACTTATCTAACTTTAAGCCAAACTAAATCCCACACATATCAACTCCCGTATTTTTCCTTAATAGCAGTCACCCACTTTAGACAGGCTAAGAAAGGTATTGATCTTGTTTTTCCTCTTTTCCCACCAATGTTTTTCTCTTTTTTTTTTGGTTATTTTTTATTTTTATTTTATATTTGTTTTTTATCACTAATATTGTTTTGGGATTACCACCAATGTTTTTCTTTTCCTTAAATATTCTAGCCCCAGGATTCATTTTCTTTAGTCAAGATGTCACAAATTTAGAAATAAAACTTAAGAAACTACCAAAGACGAAGGAGTTGTTCACGTTGTTGAAATTCATTGAGTCAGAGAAGTCTTACTAACAGATGCATTTAAATGTAGGTTCAACAGATAATTTCTTCTTCTCTCCTTTCCCCAAATTACATTCAGCTTTAAAGCTGTTTGTAGCTTGACATCAGCATTATTCTGGTAGGCTTGTCAGTGTTAAAATTGTTTGTTTAGGGATTTTTTTTTTAAGCCCTTTAAAGTCTGATTTTAGGATAGATGAATTCAGGTGTGTACCAGAATGTGTATTTTACAAAATGTTCTTGATTAAAGAGATTTGTTTGTAAATTATCCATTGTTTTTTAAGTATGCCCAATTGGTGGGATAAAATTTTCACTGTCTTACCATAAAGCCTTGATGATCAACAAGGAGAATGCAGATATTATAAAGCATTTTGTGAATTTTAAAGTGCAAAATAAAGCAACCGTGTCTAAATAATTTGATTCTTTTTTCTTATTTTAACAAGCTTAAAGTGTTTTGCTAAAATGTAGGCTTTATTACTCTCTACTACAAGATTACTCCTTAGTATTCAGTTCACCTACTCAGCAGCAGGATAGAGGTCATTTGAGAATTGAGAAACTACAGTAGTCCCCCTCATCCATGGTTTTGCTTTCCATGGTTTCAGTTACCTGCAGTCAACTGTGGTCTGAAAATATTAAATGGAAAATTCCAGAAATAAACAATTCATAAGTTTTAAATTGTACACTGTTCTGAGTAGTGATGAAATCTTGCGCCATCCTGCTCCGTCCCACGTGGGATGTGAATCATGTCTTTGTCCAGCAGACCCATACTGCACATGCTACATTGTCTGCCACTGACGTCCAGCCATCAACACGGTCACGGCTTAATGATTCCAGGATCCCCCACAGCAGATGATCCTCCTTCCGATGTATCATCAGAAAGTCAGTAGTAGCCTAACACTATGTCATAATGTTTATGTCATTCCCCTCACTTCATCTTACCACATAGGCCTTTTATCATCTCACGTCATCACAAGAAGAGGGTGAGTACAGTACAATTAGGTATTTTGAGAGAGACCACATTCCCATAACTTTTATTATAGTATAATTGTTCTATTATTAGTTAATCTCTTACTGTGTCTAATTTATAAATTAAACTTTACCATGGGTATGTATAGGAAAAACATAGTATATAGGGTTCAGTACTGCCCAGTTTCAGGCATCCACTGTGGGGGGAGATGTCTTGGAACATATCCCTTGGGGATAAGAGGGAGCTACTGTGTTAACTTTTTGACTTAGGGAGTCTTGATGTCTGAGAACCAGTTAAATAAGAAAAGATGGTGCCTGACACACAATAGTACTCAATACTTGTGTAATTATGAATCTGAATTTCAAGGAATTGTAGGATTAAAATCCTACATCTTTGTAGTAACTCCTGGAGGGCAGAAACATTATTGTCTTTGTGACCTCAGTTCTTAGCATAGTTTGGAATGTGGTAGGTACTCATATTTGTCAACTTAAAGTTGTCTTCATAAGGAAGTTACATTTGACCCCTGGATCTTAGAGGAATAGAATTTATTCAGGCAGAGAAGGGGAAGTATTAGACATCCAGGAGGAAATGGAGGAAAAGCAGAGGCCTGTGTACTGAAACTGGTTGGGGAGAATGATAGGGGGTGAAGGCGGGAAAAATTAAGAGCAGAGTGTGAAGGACGTTGAATGCTTGTGGCATTAGCTTTTCCCCCTACTTAAGAAGGAAATTTGGAAACATTACTTATGCATTCTTGCCAAATTTCTCAGAGGTCTCAGCCACTTCCTAGCCGAGCCAGTTCACAGATCTAGAACCTCTTGAAGGAAGAGGATGACATACCATCAGAAAGTCGGTAGTAGCCTAGTCTTTAAGGAAGGACTGTACTGTGCTGCCAAAATATATATTGGTTTCAACTTCACTCCAGAGTTTCCTGTAACGATCCTGAGCTCCAAGGAAGGCTCTGACAGTTCTTTGAGGACAGCTTTGGACATGGTGATCTGGTCTTCTTTGAAGTTTTCATGCCGGATGGCATTCAGTGTTGTGGGCAGCCAGCCACCCAGGTGGCTTTATAGCATCTGGAGCCCCTGAGAGTAATAGCCACATTCTGCTTGCCAGACCAAGACTTGTGGTAATGTTATACATGGTGCATTTATCATCTCCTTCTTGCCCCTTCTCTTGAGAGCACAGATGTTACCAGATTCAGTGGGTGGAGGGGAAAACAGGGGTTTGGGGGGACCAGTAACTAAGGTAGTTACCAAAATCTATTCTCTTTTCCCATGGTAATAGAGTTGCTACTGACTCACATGGTTGCCTAAGTAGGACATTTGCTATGTTTTCCTCGTTACATGTGACCAAATGACCAAGTTCTCCCCTATGAAATTTGAGTGAAAACACTGCTCTTTTCAGGCTAGGACCCTGAGAACAGTTGATGTGCCTCCTCTGTGCTGTTTTTTGTTTGTTTTTTTTTTAAAGATGAAGTCTTGCTCTGTTTCCCAACCTAGAGTGCAGTGGTGGGATCCTAAGTTTACTTCAACCTCAAACTCCTGGGTTCAAGCGATTCTCCTGCCTCAGCCTCCTGAGTAGCTGGGACTATAGATGTGCACCACTGTGCACACATCTGTGCACTGGCTGATTTTTTTCTTTTTTTTTTTTTATGTAGAGACAGGGTCTTAATACATTGCCCAAGCTGATCTTGAACTCCTGGGCTAAGAGATCTCCTGCCTCAATCGCAAAGTGCTGGGATTACAGGTGTGAGCACTGCACCCAGCCTGCCTTGGAGCTGTTTTAGAAGACACCATTGAGGTTCATAAGGAGTAGCTGCTGGGGTGAGCAGTATGTAGCCTTCCAGCTCCCAAAGCATCAGCACAGCCCCAGGACTCAGAATCTCTGTGGCTGCTGCACCAGGACTTGTGATAGAGTTTGAGAACACCACGTAAGTGGAATGAACCTGGTAATTCAACTCTCCTATTCTAGGAACCAAGATTAAATAAACATAGTACCTTTTCAGCTTTGCTTACAGTATGTTCAGAGATTGCCAATATTAGCCCTCTGAGATGTAGGGGAAAAAAATCTTTTCCTCTTGGTAATTGGGGAGAAATAACTGAAGGGAAGAAAATATTGTGCCCTGCACATATTCTAGATAGTCTCTAAACAGTCTACTTAATGGAGATAAAGTCAGTTTGAAGCATACACATTGATAGGGAGATAACCAACCCCAAATTTCCTTTTGATTATTTAATTAAACCTCTTGCCCATTGAGAATCCCAAGCATTATTAAAAAACATCAGCACCCTTTAAAGTTCCCAACTCCCGTTGGCCATGGTCTTTGGGGGAGGGAATCCTTGCCAGATAAATATGTTGGTAAGTGATAGAGAAAAGGGAAACAACACTTTATGCTGAGTGGGAAGACTCTTCTGTTAACTGACTTAATAAATTCAGTTTAGTCTCCACAGAATACTGAAGCTGGAAGGAAACCTTTGAGATGGTTTAGCACTCTCATTTTACAGAAGTGGAAATTGGGTCAGAGCACTTAACCTGCTTGATAATGAGAGAAGTGAGTCTCCTAACCCAGATCTCCTGAATCCTGGAATCCAGTGTGCTCTGCACCACACTGCAAGATCAACTCTATGGTAGGCTTATGTCAGACTAGTAATGTCTTGTCCAGCATCGGTTGCTTGGTTCAGTTACCTAAAAATTTTAAAACATCATTAGCATTTAAGATGCATATTCTTAATGCTACTGTTAACATTGTCTGGAATCAAATGATTGCAGAGAGGAGGTTGTAAGTTACTGAAGTCGCCATAACAGCACCTTGTGCACATACAGCAGTAGAGATGTGAAATTTCCTTCGCAAACGAAAAGTTGAGGCTAAACTTGATGCCTAAAATAGGAATACTTGACTAGCTAGGTGGATCTGTTCAAACAGAATAAATTGGCTTTAATCCTGTGACCAAGTCTATATATGCACCCAATGTTTACTTTCCTCCATATTCCCTTCCCAAACCATTTTGAAAGTCACCCTTAACACATTAACTGCCATGTGAGGCTAGTTTTGAGCCCAGGGCCTCCTGAAGCATATGTAACTCACATGTCTCTTCATCTTGGGAGCCAGGAGAGCTATTTTTCAAGTTGCATATAACTCACACACACAAAACAATAAATTTTTCATTAAGTTAGAGAGGATCATTTTGTTTTCAAAGCTTTTATTCTATTTTCATAATAAAACAACATGGCTCCAAGGAAAAAAATTTCTAGTGTGGCAGTCAATGTGTTAAACTTTATTCCCCCAGTAAAGTTGATGATTCTATGACCTTGGTAAAATGTGAGCTTGGAGGTGAACATTCAGTTCTTCCTGTTCACTTCTCTTTGGCCCGGTTTACCTGGAAATTTTTCTAATATATTTGAGAGTTTACAGAAAACCCATGTGACTGTACAGGAACATACCTTCTGTTTTTAGACCATTCCAGTGAATGACCAGAGAATCTTAACTAGGCAATTAGCAATTTTCTCATTTGACTAATTAAAATGGATTTTATCATAATTGTATTACTAGCATTGAATTGATAATGAGGCTTTTAGTGGAACTTTTTTATCCCAATAATTTTTCCTCTTTGTGCATCCAAAAAAGGTCACTTCTATTTCTATAAACAGTAATTAGCTGTGCATCCCCTGGGTAACTCTAAAAGATAGGGGAATCAGCTTCAGACTTTTGAATCTATATAACCCAGGGATTGGAGACTGGCTGATGGCTGGCTCATGTTATTCAACACTTTTTCAGAAATGTTTGAATTGCTAGCATTTAAAAGCTGGGGCAATTTCAGCAAAAGTTCAGATTCCTGTCCTCTCTTGAAAAATCCAGTGGTCTAGCAACACTGGTTCTTTCCATGGCAGTAGTCGAGTCTGTCGAAACCAAAGCATGCCTACGCTGTGTTTATAATAATCGTTCTAAAGTCTTCCAGGCACTCCTGAAATAGGTCCACACCACTATCCAGCATGATTTAAAGTTCTGGGTCCCATCTCCCGAAGACCAAGCTGGGCAGGAACACATGCCGTACGTGCAGATCTAGCCATCTTGGGTACCCATTTCAATTTTATAAGGCCATGACTTGGATCTAAAGTGAGAGGGTTAGATAGCAAATGGTATCTTTCTCTTTTGGTACTTTTGATAACTCAGGAACTAGAAAGAGTGTAGAGAGCAGCAAACGTACATACAAAATGAATCATTTTCTTTGACAGCGGAAAGGAGTTCCTGTCAACTTTCTGCCAGTGTGCTTCCATGGGCCTTCTGCCAAATGTTCTCCAGGGACTGCTCTGAAGCGAGGAAAATGTAACCGTTAACGTTCTGCTTCACCCGTGTTGAGATCAGATGCAGTGTTCTAACATTTGATGATGTTTATTTGGGAACCAAATTTTGGAGTTTAGTGACTGACCAGATACTTTGCACTCTTATTAACTAGATGTTTTAAGACCTTTTAGCAAGTAAAGCTTTATTTTCTTGCCTAATTTTTTATAGAACTGCAAGGCAGTGCTTTCCTTTCTCCCTTTGTTGATAGACTTCTGTTAATTGCCACTAATTGGGATTAACTTTTAAGCTCGAAAGTTATATTATTATTGTGACTAAATAGTTCTGCATTTCATTAAGCCTTTGGCAATACATTTAACCTTGAAAATGTACTTGAAAACTACGGAGGAGCAGTGCCTTCAGCTTAAACCTCCATTTCTTCAGGGTATCACCAGTTTATTATTTGTTATCCATTCTTTATGAACAGCATATTGCAAGTCTTTGCTGAAAGGATGCCCACTGTTTGCAGCATAGGTTCTGAGCATTTCTTCAAAATGAAGATACCTGCTCATATATTGAGAGGTTGTGATGGAACGAGCTACTCATACATTATGTAAATGTCAATCATCCAAAATTTCTGAGGAAAATTGGCAATATCCATCAAAGTTTTAAATATATAACGTTTGTCCCACTAATTACACTGCTCCCAATTCATGTGCACGTGTGACAGTGTAGGATAAGGTATGTATGAGGAAAGTCCAATCGATCATTAAGGGACTGGCTAAACAGATAAAGTGGGATATGAAGCAGCCATTGGAAGAATGAGGTGGACCTATATGCACTCGTGGAGTGTCTACATGTAAAGTACAATAAGTCACCGTGTGTATAGTTCACTACCACTTTTAAAAGAGACATTTGTATGAATGTGCTTGGAACATCTGATACACTGCAACTGGTTACTTCTGGGAAGGGGGACGGGGGATGAAGAATGGAAAGGAGATGCTTCACTGTCTTGTCCTGGGTGACTTTCTTTACCCATGTGCATGCATGCACTTTTCATTGCTGATACGTTCTTCAAATGCACCAGAACAGGGAATGAAGACACAGTTACTGAGTAAAGAGCTCCCCCACCATTAGTGCTCTTCTAAAGGGAGTCTGCCTCGCCCAGGTACAAAGCCTTGCCCTATCCAGGGATGGGCATGGGAGGCGCTTCAGCCCACTCACTCATGTACCTATGGGATTCATGTCTGTCTTCCCCAAGGCCTCCAGGAGGTACAGAAAAATATGCCTCTGTGCCTAGAGTCCTATTTCCCACCTACTAGTGGGGGCGTGTGGACACGCAGGAGTCAAGTGGAGGTCTCCTAACCTCTCAGAAGGACTGCAAAACAAGTCATGCCTGAACAGAGGTGCAAAATGGAAGTTGTTTGGATGTTTGCAAAGATTTGTATTCAGAAAGGAAGTTTGTTATTTATTAAGCGTTTATTAAATACCTCTCTAAAGGTCCCAGAAGCCACTAGGACCTTCAGTTATGACAGAGATGCATATGCAAGAATGGCACATATCAGAATATCTGCTCAATAGTTTAAATCCAACATAATTTCCCCTTGAACTAGAACCTCCTATTAACTTGAAGTACTTGGTGGCACAGCATCCTCTCATTTAAAGATTTTAAAAGAAAAACATAACCAGAAGACCCAGTTTTCAAAATTGCTGTTAAAAGCCAACAGATTAGCTGGAAGGGAGGGATAAAAAGGAACAACCTCTCTTTAAACAATAAATCTACAAAGTCCTCTGCCACAAAAAGCAGATCTTTGTAGTTATGGTCTCTTCCCATGAGATAATCATCACCTTTGCTAAGAATGAGAAAGGCACCCCTCCCCCCAGAGGGGGGAAAAAACATTCACCCAAACAGCTTCTACTTGTTTTTACCATATATTCCAGGGGTATGTATGGGGTTTTTTGGTTTTTTTTTACATTTATACAGGTTACATTGCTTGACCCATAAATAACACTTGTAAGATTAATAGGGCCATAGTTTTAAAGAGTATTTACATAGCCCCACCATGCATACAGAGCCTTTTTAATATTGAAAAAATCAAAAAAACTGAACTTTCCATCACTAGGCAATATAAATTTGACCATCTAAACTTATAAACCCTGACTAAAATACAAGCAATCATTTCATTCATAAATGCTGTTTCTGGTTCCCTAACAAATCTAGCACTGCAGTATAACAAACATCTTACAATTCAGGGATATAAAAATATCAGCTTTAAAATCTGAACTGTACAGTATATACATTAATATTTGCACCGTTAAATTAGGAATACACTTAAGTCTATGAAACACTACATTATAAATAGCAATGTTTTTTTTTCAATCTGTAGCTGTAGTTAATACAATACGATGTTTACCTGGCTAAGGAGGGTTGAAATGGGACAAGTTGGCCTCATACACTAAGATGCACAGTGTTAGCTAGGTCACCGTGAAGATGTGCATGCCTCACACCAAGACAGACCAATCAGGACCTGAGCCAACCGGACTTAAATAAATGACTAACACTATTGCTTTACGAAGGCGGCTGGAGTTCTCCATCTTGTAAAATCAACACCCCCATCCAATCACCTTGAGACAGTATCTTGAGTATTCCCTTGAGGACTGGAGACCAAAGCAGCTACATAAAACCGTAATGCACCCAACAGGCACAAGATGTCACGTGCACCTGTGCCATCCGAGGAGGGTCAACTGGAGAAATCACACCTTTCAAATGTTCATCCGACACTGTAAACAGCAGTTGGGTTCTCATTTACATGGGCAAAGAAAGCACTTTAAACTATTTTAGCAACTTTCCTATGGAAGAAAAAAGATATGCTTCAGATGGTTAATGGCTAAGTTTTAAACAAATGATCTCCGTAGCTACTTGGTTAAGAAATAATACAGTTTTTGCCCTTGTGTCCCTTTTTCTTCTTGGATTTAGTTGTCCTCTGACCAAACTGAGGGGCGGAGAGTGCAGAAGTTGGACTAGAAAGGTCATCTGTATAGTAGGTGTATCTCTGTGGCCGGGGTTGAGGGATGGGTTGTCCAAGAAAATATCCTTCTTCTTCTGAGTCGGAAGAGGAGGAGGAGGAGGAACACCAGGAGTCATCATCCTCACCACAGAGCCCCAGGTACCTATTCATGCCCAGGTTCTGCAGCGCGTAGTCGGAAGTGGCATGGGCGTACTGTCCATAGAGATCAGCATTTTGGACGTATGCTTGGATCTCCCGGGCACTTTTATTCTGTATAAATTTCTCATAGTTATCGGGGGTGTAAAGTCGCAGTCTGTCCTTGGGAGAGTATTTTCTTTCTGTCACTAGATTCAGGGCGTTGTCAGAGCGGGACTTCCTACTTCTCCTGCGGCGATGGTGAGGGGACCTGGACCCCCTCTCTTCAAAATGGTAGACCCGTCTCCGAGTCCTTTCACTCATCGGAGGCTGCCGGATTTCGATGTCGTAGTTCCCATTGTCAATGACATCATCTGAAAACTTGACCTGCTGTGGTCTGGACTGAGACTTGGACCTTCTGAGCACTGGCAGATGTACTGGTTTCTCTTCAGGCATGATTTTTTCTGGACACAACTCTGAACTCAGACTCTTTAAGGACTCTGCACTCCTGTGCAGCATGGAAGAGTTCAGGGTTCCCATATTGCTCATTTTCTCACAATCTTCTGCCTCCATCTCCTCAAAGTTTTGCAGAGAATATAATGATGGCCTCGGCTTGCTTTCTCCATCCACTGAAGCCCCTAGGAGAGAAGCCACAACAAGATATGCATCTCAATAATCCTAACATTTTGACAATTATTACAAACAAGCTACTGAAAGGAAACATTTCTAAGAAAATTTCCAATTTCAATGTTTGATTAAAACCCCCTAGGGAAAACCAACTTGTATGTATGTATGTATGTATGTATGTATATATATATATATATCAATTGAGAAGAGGTATAAGTTTTGTTAATTGATAACAAGGGGCACAGCCTTTCTTATGAGCCCAACCTATTTTGGAGTCAAAGATTAATTATAGCACATGGCATGAGCAGCAAAAATTTAATAGCTCTTCATTAGTTTATTAACATAAGATCTAGAAGCTTCTGCTTCTCAAGCCATTAAAGCCAAATTGCTTCAAATGAACATCTCTCAAATCAATCCGTTTGGCATCCACATGGCCACAATCATGAGCATTTTTTTTTTTCTTTTTTTTGAGAGGGTCATACTCTGTCACCCAGGCTGGAGTGCAGTGGTGTGATCATAGCTCACTGCAACCTCGAACTCCTGGGCTCAATGGATTCTCAGCTTCCCAAATAGCTAGGATCACAGGTGCATGCCACCATGCCTAGCTAATTTATTTTTTTGTAGAGATGGGGTCTTGCCATATTGCTCAGGCTGATCTCAAATTCCTGGCCTCAAGCAATCCTCCCGCCTCAACTTTCCAAAGTACTGAGTTTACAGGCTTGAGCCACTGTGCCTGGTAGTCCACGGTTTTAATTAACATAAACCCTATTGGTGAATTGTAATATTTTGAATGAATTTTTCAGTGGCTCCTTTTTCAAATACTCCATAATCCCTAAATTACGAACCTGTGATATTAGACAAAGCCAAAGAATCCATAGAATCCCGAACACTTTGCTCTGGTTTCAAGTCTGACAAACACTCCAGGGAATCTTCATACCACTGTGTCTGATCATGATTATATCCCGAAGCCCCATGGTCCAGATCCAATTCCTGGAGCCTTCTACTGCTTGCAGGGCCTGGGTGGCTGCCATAAGCAGAATCGCCCAGTCCATCTTGCGACTGTGCCCAATACATATCAGATTGGTATTTTTTACTTGCAAGGCTCTGGTTATTTTGCTTTAACTCGGTCTTATTTTTAACCATGTTATCGGATATCCAATGCTCATTGGCTCGGATATCCATCTCGCTGGGCTGCTGCTGAAAGAGGCTTTTATCACCAAATTTGAGGAGGAGCTGTGTCATATAATCTTCATGCTCGGCCCATTCTTCAGAGTCTTCTGGGGTTTCATGCTCTACTCTGCCTTTCCAAAATTCTTCATTGACAAAACCTGCTCCTTGCCTGGTGAGACTCAGATCATCCAATTTTCGAGAAAGTGTGTCATCGGCATTGCCTGAAAGGCCAGGAAACTTGTAGTTCAGAGCAGGGGACAAGAGGAGAGACTGTCTACACTGATCCGCTGACCGACTGCTTTTGCCCATTCGGACACTCCTCCTGGAGTCTCTTGATCGAGCTGATTGAAATGCAGAGTCGGAAGAATCAGAGGCATGGACGTCTTCACCGAGGCTGCACGTTTTTGAGCAATAAATCTGACCTTGTTTGGGAAGGAATGGGCATCCCAACAAAGAGGCTTTACACTGGGCACAAGAAAAGCATGCCTCCGTGGCATGCCAGTGCTGCCCGTCGTAGGTCATCTGCGCATGGTCAACACCTGTTTTGAAAAAGGACAGAATAACAGCTTATAGCTTAATGTCTGAAATGAAGGAAGAAATGGGGAAAAAAATAAAGACCGTGGGTATGAGGGATCTCTCAGGGGTGATGGAAATGTCTGTATCTTGAGAGGGGTGTGGGTTATGCAGGTACATTTAATCCTCCTTATTCGTGGATTCTGTATTTGTGAATTTGCTACTCACTAAAATTTGTAATGCCAAAAGCGATACTTGCAACACTTTCACTTTTGCAGATACGCAGAGTGGTGAAAATTTGAATTGACCAACTTGTACATTCCCAGCTGAGGTCAGACCAATGCTCTGCCTTTTGTTTCAGTTCTTAGACTGCAAACAAGTATCCTATTCGTAGTATGTTCAGTGCCATGTTTTTTGCATTTTTGTGCTTTTTGTAAATGATTTTGCTGCTTAAAATGGCCCCCAAATGTAATGCTGAAGTACTATCTAGTGTTCCTGAAGTAGGTTGTGATATACCTTATGGAGAAAATACATGTATTACATAAGCTCCTAATCTTGAGTTATGATTTGGCCATGACTTCAATGTTAATACATCTACAATATATACGCAATAAGGTGGCTTTAAACCGAAACACACATGAGACAAGGTTATGTATCAATGGGTTGATGAAAATGTTGTGACCAGCGGCTCACAGAAACCTAACCCTGGATGTCCCCTAGGAGCAATGTTCAGTATTCGCTAATCCAGTATTCAGTGTTCACAGCAACTCTACAGAACACAACTACCGCAAATAACAAGAACAGACTATAATTCGCTTGTTAAAGCTCATCAACTGAAACATTTACGATCTGTACATTTCACCGTATGTAAATTATACCTCAATTTAAAAAAACAAGAAAAAAGAAGACTGGATAATCACAGCCTGACGAATGGCTACGTGACAGGGCAGACAGGCTGGCTGTGGACTTACCAATGTGCTCCCCACAGGTTTCGCAGTACTCTGCATAGAGAGACTCGAAACAGCCACAGCAGAACGGGCGACCGTCCTTCATGATGTACCTCTGTCCCCCTAGGACGGTTTCACACTCAAGGCAGCAGAAGTGTTTCATGTGCCAGTGGCGACCCTCAGCTTCTGTGCACTCATCAGCAAAGATTATCTTTTAAAAAGAAACATGAAACCATAGAATGAAGGAAGATCACTGCAAACTACTTTGAAGGCCAAGTAACTGCATGTTTTCTGGGCAATGAACAGACACTGGCTCTTTAAAAATTCAGATAGCTACCTTGTTTCTTATAGCCACAAGCTTAAATCTAACTCAATTTAGCTATAACACAAGAGCATAAATTGACAGTGTTGAAAAAGAGAAATGAGACAAACACTTGCTTAAACTTTAAAGAACAGACTTGTACATTGGAGGTAATTCATTTGGTCATATTTTTGCTCCCCAATAACACTTTGTTGGCATAATCTGGCAAGGAACATATTAACACTGAAATAATTTAGTGTTTTAAGAGAAAACGCAAAAATTTAGGTCTGTGGGGTCAACACAGTGACAGCTATACAGATGCTGAAATAGTGTGAATAGCACTTGTACAGATAATGCTTCGTCTGACCTGATGGCCATCTCCATATGAAGGACTTTTAAAATTTTTTATTTTTTTGGTTTCAAAATGATGTTCAAATAACAAATCACTGAAAAAACTTATAAGTAAATGTATAAAAGTAAAAACTAAAAGTTTACTGTCACAGACTGAGGGAGATTAAGAAGATACAACAAGTAAATACAGAAGGTACCTTGGATTAGGTCCTGGAATTTAGCAGAACTGGGAAAATCTAAATAAAATCTGTAGTTAAATTAATGGTATTATACCAATGTTAATTTCTTAGTTTTGGTACGTATACCACGGTAATGTGAGATGTGAGCATCAGCGGAAGCTGGGAGAAGGAGACAGAGGATCTCTCCATAATAGCATTGCAACTCCTTATAAATCTAAAATTACTTTAAAATAAAAAGCTTAAGGAAAAAAACTCCCTTTCACACCACCATCCCTCTCCCCAATCCCCAGGGCAACCACTATTAACTTAGCATATGTCTTTGCACACTTTTCTGAGGATAAATAAGTACGTTATATTGGGTTTTCCCCCTTTATTTAACAAAAAGAAGATCATCTGGTACATACTCTTCTGCAATGTTTTTTTCTCACAACCCATCACAGATATCTGTTGCCCTCTCTTTCTTAGCTACATATTATTCCATTGAGTGAATGTAAAAATATGCATACAGAACAAAATCCAGGAGACATTTATATTTTGCTTAGATGTGGACAGTGGAACATTGGCTTACTCTACGCTTATTTTTTCCGCTGTGCAGGAATGAATTTTTTTTTACCTCGTCACATGCCGAGCACCGTGGTTTGAGCAGTTCTGCATGGTGCCTGCCACAGTGAATTTTTCCATCCTGATAAAAATAGATGAGGTCGACCAGCAGCTCATTGCACGTGAAGCAGACAAAACAGGATGGGTGCCAGCACACGCCAGGGCCCGCCCGGGAGGCGAACACCGCAACTTCCCCTGCGTTTATCTTCAGCCCGCACTGCAGAGAAACGAGTTTGAATGGGAAAGGGTCCTTTCTTGATGATTGGATTCTCAGCCTTTCCCACCTTATGATAAACCCCAGATTTAATCAGAAAGCTTTTATTTTTGTCTCCTCTGATTAAACAGCTCCTTCATACTGTATTACCGGTGACTCGCCACTGTAACGCACATGCCTCAGATACACTATGACACCAGCCTGCTTCTGAGGACAGTGTAATCGCTTTCACAGGAGGAGCGGTTTTCCTGAGCCAGCCTCCTACTGGACACATTTCCTACTCTGAGAAATGCCGGTAAGGACTGAATGTCTTCATTATGTTTCTGCATCTTTGGAATGTGAGGTTCATCCTGGCACCTTCCTCCAATGCCAGGACCCTATGAAAGGCAGGATTTCACCCGCAGTTTGGAAAGGGGCAGCCTGACTCCTGCTGCCATACACGGCAGTGTCGCCAGTTATGGATATGAACTGCTGTTTAAGAAAAAGCTAGGCTGTCTTTCTTTCTCCTGTTTTCTGGAGGCTTTCAGGGCCCACACCTGTGCCATCCCTGTCACCTGTCCCTCTTCCCCACTCGACCTGTATCACACCCGCAAGCTCCGCACCCTACACAGGGCTACCTGCTCACACACGGCGTGCATTACTGCTCTGGACAGAAGTTTAATTGTTCCTCTTCCAAGTGCTTCTTTCTTCCGTTGAGCACTGAACACTTGTAATTCTTTTTTCTCCTCTTCACTCAAAGACTGGCAATACCGCACCTTCACAGAAAGGACAACAGAAGCTCTACACTTGAGTGCACAATATTCCTCACCAAATTTTTCCTTCCAGAGTTAGAGTTTCAGGAAACAAAACAGCAAGTTTAGCTAGCCTGCCTCATGCGTCCCCAATTTTAAAATGGCACCATACCTAAATCTTGCAGCCTCTCTAGAAAAAGGGAAATGCAGTTTGAAAAAATAGCCTTATTCTATTTTATTTTTTTAACATGAAACGTTTAATGTAGACCCTTATCAGCAGAGACATTTAAAACAAGTACGCCATTAACCTTTCCACAAAAGGTTTAAACTTGTTAATGGCCACTTTCACTCTCCATTCTAGAGGCACTCAACTCAACTCAACTCCAGGCCTCGACTAAAGCACTCACTCTGGGTGCAGGGGCAGGGAAATCTCAGGAATCTGTGGGCTGCTGGAAATTGGTGGGTGGCTGCAAACACTATAAAAACCAACTTGTGTTAAGTTTATTGCACGGACACCCTTTTCTCTCTTCTCCTAAACAATGCAAAGCTGTATTCTCTGGCCAAATTTTAACTGAAGAAAAGCAAAAGAAAGCCTCCTAGCTAGTGAGGAGCTGGGGTTTATGAGAGGCATCTCCATGCTTATCCTGTATTTCTTCTTTTTTCTAATTAAGCCTGTTTCTGATATTTTACCTCATTATCATGTGGTGGCAACTGGTACAAAAGCTGTTTAATCCGATGTTTCTCTCCAGGGCTGTTAACATAAGGAACCTTTTCCTCCGGTAAGCAAGCAAAATAGAGCTGGATCTGAAGAGAGAGAATGGCATCAGCACACAGAGCATCTTAGCTTACTCGATCTTTAACAGTTACCTTTCCCTAGGGACAGGGTTTGGCTTCTTGTAGCTAATGAGAAGACCAGCTGAGCCAACTTGCAGAACTGCAGCACCTTCAGACAACTAGCATCCAGCTGCTAAAATGCTCTTCAGGAATGTAATTTGCAGTGACAATTAGGGGCATCATAAATTATGCACCATAAAATATGCACATTTAACGTTACTATTCTTCACCAATCTTCTGAGGGTCAGCCAAGAGATCAGAGTCCTGCAAATGACCACACAGGCTGGGTGACACTGTCCAAGAACCAGCTACTCCACAAACACATTTCATTTGCTCTCTGAATTTTACATAATACAAAGACACAAGTTTTCTCATTAAACTTTGTCAGCTCTCCCTTATCAGTTCCTCTCAAACATCAGCTCTCTTTGCTTCTCTGGGTACAATTTTCAGAATACCTAGAGCCTGTTTCCCCAAGGAAAACAGAGAGGAGCCATATTGAGCTGTATTTTATTCACCTTGTAAGGAGAACTTAATTTTTGTTTCTATTTTGTATTTAAAGGAACATTCCTTAATGAGTACTGGAAAGGATAATGCAGTGCAAAGAAGGAATGAAAGTGATTCAAGAAAAAAAGACAGGCATCAGGAATTTGGGGCCTACTTCAATAGCTTAGTAAATTGCAACACCTACCTGCTAAGATGTAAGAAGGGCTTCTATCTAGTAAGCAGTTTGTCAAAATATTGCTTTCCTAGCTCTGGACTGGCACTCCACTCTCTCTCTATTGTATCAATTCTAGAAGCTTTTTACAGTTAGAAACGCTTACTGAATACCAGCTGTACGTGCGCTAAGTACGGTGCTAGGCTGTGGATGAATAAAGGTACCCTGTTCTCAAAGGAGTTCCCACCCTGCAGGAGACAGAGCCGTAAGTCAGAAGCAACCATACACCCAGCAGTCATCTTTTATTTCAAAGGAAGCCTTTGCCCTTATAATAATATCTTCAACAAGTTCATCGTTATAAGGATATTGGGAAAATAAAAATAGGCACACAGAATGTTCTCATCTTCCTTAAAATAACAATATAAACAAACACAAAATTCACTCTTTTTTTCCAATCCTCACTGTGTGGTGACAGACTCTTACATACAAACTTGTCAAAGCAATAACACTTCAAATGGTTTCTGAGAGTTCTGTGTCTCTCTTTCAAAGCAAAAGCATCGCTGAGAACTAGAATGGAAACTTTCCTCTTTCCTTTTATTACTTTTCTGTTGTCGATGAAGTTTTTAAAAGGTAGTTCCTCTCACTCTCTCCAGGCGGACTCACCAGAAATCCGCCCAGGCAGCGCACATGTGTGTAGTACTCTGGGTTTCATTCGTTAGGGCAAAAATGGCGTCTCATGGGGCTGCTTCGTCTATGAGTACTAAGAGATTGGAAATGTTCCTTGAGAAACTAAATATGCCCTTGAAGAGCAAATATTCAGAGCTATACAGAGGGAAGTGAGGACTAAGGAGGGCAGTGTGCCAGCACCGCAGCGATGTTTCACACATTTAAGACACACAAACAGAAAACGGGGGAGGCTCGGGTTCCCACCTGCTCCGGCCTGAGGCCGGGGGGCACCCAGGCGTACTCCTCCAAGGCACAGCCGGAGTCGTCGTCTGACGTGGAACTTCTCTGACACCCAAAGGCCAATTTGCTCATTTTGGGCTCCATCTCCAAAGGCATAATAATAAAGTCGAAAGCCTTGTTTCTCAGGCACAGGGCATCAAACAATGGCTGCTGTGGACACTGTACAAAAAAAACGAAGAAATTAAAAACCTGAATGCATTTCTCTTACCCTCCAAGAGCGTTTACTGAATACTGTTTACACATAGCTGGGCCCAGAGAAAGCAATCAAATTACCTGTGTCACACCCCTGCCCCACAGGCCACTGAAACCTAAAATCTAGGGCGATACAATTCAGAAATAGACCGGCTCAGTAGTTCAGAAAATGCCACCAAAGCTAATTTATTTCTAGTCACCTTTAGAACGTGCCTCTCTACACACAATTCATTAGAAAAGTTCTCAAGAAAGTTGCTTTGTTGACTTTCTGACTTGCCCACAAATGAAATTCCTGTGAAGTCCTATGAGTTGTAGAAAGAAGTGTTAGGGAGTGGGCCACCTGCCTTGCTCACTACTGTGCCCCATGAAAAATGGTTGGAGACCCCACTCGGGTCCCCACGTTTCCTAAGCAATTTTTCCAACGGAGGCAGTGCTCCCTGCTGAGCCGAACTGCTTAGGTTTCAGGTTTCTGATCATGCTTTGTAAGACACTAAACTTAGTTTACATGGTGAAGAGAAATAACACAGTTAAATCCTTATACAGCACTTTAAATCCTCAAGCCCTTACTGAGGGCTAAAGTCAGCCAGACATTCATCAATAAGTTCCTTCAACGAACCATAACTGAACACAGCACTAGGTTAAAATAAAATCCAGCTTGCTGACTACTGATGTTTAATCGTGTTATAAACTGGCATTCACTGAAAAGTTATGCAGTACCTACCATGTGTGAAATGCAAAGTAAGATGTAAATACATCTTTCTCCGAAAGAAAAGTCTCCTCAAATGAAGGACTACAAAGGTGTAAGAACAGCATTTCTTGCCCTACAACCCAGGAACTTTGTTATCACCATCTATATTCTTTGTAAGTGTCTTACTGTTCTTAAAAATCATCCCTTATCCCAAGAAACTAAAGGGAAGGGGGGAAGATAACAGAACTTTCAGAACCAGATGGAGTTTTTTCTGCCTTTTTCCAAAACTGGAATTATCGTAACCCAATCATTTTTGAGAAAACAAGGCTCAGGGAAGTTAAGTGACTTGCCCAAGGTAACACAGCTAAAAGCCAGAGTCTAGTCACACACTGATGTGTCAGGCTTCCAGAAATTCTTCTGCCTTAATAAATGTTCCTCCATCTCAGGAAGGATATGCCAAAAAAAAAAAAAAAAAAGTTCTTATTTGCATAAACAAGTGAGAAAGGCAGTGAAAACCTAAACACTTTCAGCCTGAAACTGAGTTATTTTTCAGCAACTATTTCAATGCAACTCTCAGTACTTACAGTGTTAGAAAATGTTACCTATTAAAACGTATGGTTTTTCTTTTCTAAATCAAAGGACATTAAAAAAAAATTAAAGTTGTGACAGCTCACAAATGAAGGCCAAGCACCCCATGGCTGCAGTCTTTACTAGCAGTAGGAGCAATGCCACACAGTAGATATTATTCCAGCTAATAAATTTAACTTTCGTTCACCCTGAACAAAAAGTAAAGATGACCTCATTTCCTACACTACCATTGGGAGGTTATGACCTTTTAAACAAGTCATCATTTCACACAGGTGCAATGCATTCATGTCTTAGGAAAGGCCTTCTAAACAGGCGAATTCCTCTTACTCCCCAATAAAAAGGATGTGTTAATGAAAGTCAGAAAATTTCTTGGATCTAGTCTTTCCCTTTTGTTTTGAAGAAGCAACTCCCACATGTCAAAGGAAGAGAACTAGAGGGTAAGAATTTAATAAGTAACTCAAAAAAACCCCACCAGAAGAACAGCTGCCTTCCATGCAATTCCACCCGAATCATGAAACATGAGCATTTGTCCCTGGCCGCATCTGTCTGAGGAGGGAGACACTAAGGTATCTGCTCTGCAGACTTACAGAGAATGTAAATATTATTTAATAAATAGAACCTAAAAATTAAATGTCACTGTATTATCAAACAAAAGAAAACACTACAAATTAAGACAACGCATGGATTTTCCAAGTTTGCACAAAGATTGCCAAAGATATGAATTACAGCCATACTCCTGATTAACCTTTGTGAAAATGTACAGTAAATGACTATCCTAATCAAGATAAATCAACGTTAGCACCAAATGCCACCATCCCTCCTCCCAATCACCTGGAGGTGCTGGCCACATTTCAGATCTACGGCTCTTATAGTGTTCATTCCGGCTTTTCAACAACCTCCACTGAGGACTCACTGGCATTCATGGATGATGTAAAGAGGGCAACGGAAGGAACGTGACAAAATCATTTTCATCACAGGCATGGCTTTCTGCTTCATTTGTCAGCAGACAGCTAACTAACTCCTTTGTGCCTAGCCTGGTACCATTAGTCAATGGCATTCAATCACCATATGCAGCAACCCAGTGTAGGTGGTACCTGACTTAACAGATAACGCAACTGAGCCTCTGAGCCATTTGCCTCCAGGTCAGGTGTCCAAGGTCAACAAGTTAACAAGCAGTGGCCTCAGGACTGTCTGTGATCATAAACCTACAACCCCACTGCCTTGTGGGGGTGGGAACTAACTGAGCCTATTCCCTTGTCTTTGGTGAACCAGCCATGTAGCACTACAGACACACAAAAGACACAACTGGATAGAAGACACTTTACCCACAGAAGGGATTTTAGGGAGCATGTATAGTCAGAAAGGATTGCAAAAATTCCCTGGCGCCATGAGCTGCTGGTTCAGTTTATTTGCTGGAGAAAGCCTTTCTTTTTCCTTTATGGCACAGAATAATTACTTAAAAATGACAAAACACTCCTGGAGAACATTTAGGAGATTAAAACAAAACAAAAAAAAAGACAAAACATTACATTTATTAGCAAGTTCTCAGAGCTGACCAAAAAAACACACATCCAAGAAACAAGTACATCATGACTTCCACTTGGACCAGGCTGTGGTAAGAGTCATTACATCACCACTGGCTATTAATGCTTTTTCTTTACCTGTTAACAGGAAAACTTGAATTTGGATTTTTTGTGTGTGTGTTTTAAGATCTGCCAGCAGATCCTGAGAGTCTATTCTTAAGTCATCAGTCCAATGAAAGTAGTGGCTGCTGAACATGGTTCTTGTGCTTGTAAAACATTACAATGAAAATTGTAAGTAAAAGTGCAACCTCACAAATATCTTCCTTAGGCATTTGCATTACTATATGGTATTTACTTTGACAGCCCAAAACCAAGAGGGGAGGCTGGGCATTCCTTATGCGGAGTCATGACGGAGGATCTTCCTGATGACATCTAAATGTGGTTGTATGTGGTCTGCTAAAATACCATCTTTTAGGCCAAGCATATGAGCATAGATGAATCAGATTTAATAGAAAAATTCTATTGAAACTTCATTTTCAGGCGTTTTCTCTTTAAGGTTAATCATGTGAAATGGAGCAGAAATCAGGTTTATAAAATAGGCTGAATTATAATGGAAATAGAAGTATTATTCAAAGCTGGGGTTGTGATAGAGACTAAGATTTTGTTATGCCTTTTTTCCTTTTACAGAACCCCCCTTAGATGAACAGTGGCCCTGTCTTGTGCCCTGCACATTTTTTTGGTATATATTTATTTCAATGTAATTTTAAGCTTTAGAAAAGTTGCAAGAATAATAAAAGGAACTCATATATTCTTTACCCAGATTCATCAATTGTTTACATTTTGCTCCATTTGCTCTATCATCATCATCCTCTCTCTCTCTCACACACACACACGTACATATTTGTTCTCTTTTGTGGGATCCATCTTGACAGTGTGTATTTTTTACATTCTCTTACCTAACCATAGTTAAATTAAACTTGGTATCGTTTTAAAAAAAAAACATTTATTTACAAACAACATGCAAGGCATTATGTTAGATGCTGGAGATAAATAGAATAAAAAGTCAAAATAGTTCAAACCATCAGTATTCTGTGATTATTCTAAGGCAGGTTTATTGTCTTGGTCTTGAAATGCCGTCATAAACTTAATAATAAATGAATGACAATTATGTATTAACCAATCCTGGACTAGGTTTAGAAATGAATCAGTAGGAGTCCCACTTCTCCAATGTCTCTTTACAGTTCTGAAGGTAAATCAGTCTAATAATGCAGAAGAAAAGAAAGTAAAATAGTTTTCAGGGATGGGTTTGTTCAGGTTCGAAGTAGAGTCTGAGCATTAAGGAAATGTGCAGAGGAAGCAAAACCTTTCTATAGCTAACAATATCATCAAAGATGGCACTGAGGTCAAGTACAGAGAACAAGTATTTGAATTTAATTCAAGCAGACTATGAGTTCTTTGCAGACACTATTCTGAAGACTAAAAGCCAACTATCAGAGTCAAGTAGAGAAATAAACGACAAACAGAAAAAAAGGGCATGGGCACAAGGGAGGTGAGAAAGAAGTCCAAGGTTGGGTAGAGAGAGCTGGGCGACCTTTTTCTTAGAAGCATTGTCATGGGGGCATTCCATGCATTAGAAAATGGAACAGTTCCATTTCCTTCCTTTGTCCTTTCTCTCCCTCTTCCTTTAAAATAGCTAAATAGCTACACCATTTAAAAAGACTCAAAGACAAACAGCTAGCAGATGTATGACTTCTCAATCATCGTATAATTGTCAAGAGGACATCTGACCCCAGGGATAGGAGCGATACTTAGGGAATGGAATCTGGTGCTCCCGGCATTCAGTAAACTCTGTGCTGACTTCATACCTTTGACACCTCACAAAACATCCTGCGGGATCTGATTCTTTAAAAACAGCAACTATTTTCCTTCCAATGATGATCGAAGGATGTAAAAGAGTTTTAAATCAGAGAAGAATTATAAAAATACAAAGTTATGATTGCAATATACCAATTGGCATTGTTACTTCCACTCTGACTAGACAAATTCGCTTCAAGCTGACCAGAGATTTATGGAATCAGAACAACATGTTAATAACAAATGAAGACTGAATGTTGATACCTGGATTTCATCATCATTTTGAATTCAGGAGGGCTCTAGCTTCCTGAAGGGCAAACAATTTTGCCAAATTATTGACCATCATTTACAGCTGCCTTGGAGGCATATTCTAACCAGTGCCCACATAAAACCTCCAACACTGCACACATGGCACACACATACAGCACGTGTAATGGTGCATGGCAGGGTCTTTCCAGTTGCCTTAGGTAGAGCAACGGTTACGAACACTTAGTATATGCTTTGTTCCCCAAATTAGAGTACAGCTTCATTCATCCAACACAGTGATATAATGAGGGGTTCCTCATGAAATTCACTTCCTACATTCATTCATTGATTCATTCTTGTACTTAAAGGTCATTACTGAATGATTCTCGAGAATATCGAAAAGAAGACAACTGACATTTATTCCATTAAAAGCCAGAACTTTAAAAAAAAATGTAGTCACTTTGATAAGATTGTTTTCAAATTCCACCATATATCTCCTTGCTTTCTTTAATGGTGGTATGTGTTTAAATTATATGTGATTTAACCTTTGGCTGGTCGTTTGTTTTCATTTGGAGCACAGTAGAACAAACACTGGTTTCAGGATTCAAGAAACAGAAGTTTTTTGTTTTTTTGTTTTGAAACAGAGTCTCACTGTGTTGCCCGGACTAGAGTGCCGTGGCGTCAGCCTAGCTCACAGCAACGTCAAACTCTTGGGCTCAAGCGATCCTCCTGCCTCAGGCTCCGGAGTAGCTGGGACTACAGGCATGCACCACCATGCCCGGCTAATTTTTTCTA
>CAUYSK010077793.1:0-26034 GCA_963575035.1 Avahi laniger | reverse complement strand
GAGCAAGAGTAAGACCCATCTCTACTAAAAATAGAAAAAATTAGCCGGGTGTGGAATGTTCTGTAGAGATCTGTCAGATCCTTTTGTTCAAGAGCTCTGTTTAAGTCCATTATTTCTTTGCTTATTTTCTGTTTGGAAGATATGATAAAAAGCTTCTGCACTGCCAAGAAAGCTATCGTTAGAGTGAATAGACAGCCCACAGAATGGGAAAAAATATTTGCTCTCTACACATCTGATAAAGGGCTGATAACCAGAATCTATCTAGAACTCAAAAAAATCAACAAGAAAAAATCAAACAACCCCATCAACAAATGGGCAAGGAAAATGAACAGAAACTTTTCAAAAGAAGACAGAATAATGGCCAACAAACATATAAAAAAATGCTCAACATCTCTAATTATTAGAGAAATGCAAATCAAAACCACAATGAGGTATCACCTAACCCTGATGCGATTTGCCTCTATCAAAAAAATCACAAAACAACAAATGTTGGCAAGGATGTGGAGAGACAGGAACACTCTTACACTGCTGTTGGAACTGCAAATTAGTGCAACCTCTGTGGAAAAGAATTTGGAGATACCTCAGAGAGCTAAAAATAGAAGTATCATTCAATCCAGCAATAGCGCTATTAGGCATCTACCCAAAAGAGCACAAAACAGTCTGCTATAAAGATATCTGCACCCTAATGTTCATGGCAGCACAATTCACTATTGCAAGAATGTGGAAACAACCCAAGTGCCCGTCAATCCATGAGTGGATTACTAAAATTTGGTATATGTTTACAATGGAATATTTCTCAATCATAAGAAATGACAGTGATCTAGCACCTCTTATACTTTTCTGGACTAAACTTAGGCTCATTGTCCAAAGTGAGGCACCACAAGAGCAGAAGAAAGGGATCCATTTGTACTCGCCATAAAATTAGTACTAACTGATCAACACTAGGGTGATCACATGACAGAAATACTCTCTAGGGATTAGGGGGCGGGGGGGCAAATCTACAACTAAAAGACACGGGGAGCACTAAAGGGAGGGAAGGGCATGCCTTTAATCCGCATTTGGGTGAGGCAAAGACATAAAATGTAACTGGAATGTTTGTACCCTCACAATACCTTGGAATAATAAAAAAAAAAAAATTCTAGTTTCTATACTTGGGGTGTTAGGTAACTGGTATTTGTTACAATATCACTTATAAACAAAAACAAATTAATAAATAAGGTACACAAGAGCCACTCATGAGAGTATGTGATAAAATAAAGATAAATATTAATCCAGTTCTATATCCCTAGGGTATGAAGAAACAATAAGATAAAAAGGAAGGCAAATTTAGTTAACATTTCATTTTCTGCAAAATATGAAAAAATATAATAGGTATATAATATAATTAGGCAATGTGGATGCTCTAAAATTGTGTAGCTCTGAACCAGTAACTTGCCTTCTAGTGATCTAGTCACTTGTAGGTACATGAAAGCAGAAATCACGTGTAGATTACGTGTTCTCAAAATCAAGCACTGTGCTTTGCATACTTCAGTGCTTAATAAATATTTTATGACAAATGGATATGTAAAGCAAATATTAAACCCAGTCTATATTCAAGAAAGCTCAAAAAATTAATATCAGAGAAAGAACTATTTTTTAAGAGGGCATTATTGTACACATACTTTTGAATCATTTAACAGAAAAAAAAATTTCCTTTGAAATATATTCCAAAGTACAGTTTTATATGAATAATTTAAAACATTACAGCTTTATGTGAGAATATTATCTCAGGGACCTTCATATGAAATATATAAATAAGATTTTCCCCTTTATTTCTATTCTTTAATTTTTAAAACTGTAAATGCTATCTTATATTACTAGTTAAATAATTTCTGCTTGGTGGTTTGTAATAGAGCTAGGAATTCTGCCAACCACCAGTCAAGACAAATAGCCTTTGCCTCATTGGAGAATCTGGTGTCATGAGAAAAAGCCAAGGCAAAAGGAATCTGGAACGTAAGATAGCCCGTGAATATTGGAAAGGATTTTAAGAAGATTCCAGCTGGCCTGGGGAAGGAGTAGAGGGACCTTTCCTGGAATAAAATTAAATGATTATACCAACCTTGAATTGGGCAAAATCTGGCTCTAAATGGAGAGACGTGGAGAAAGTCCAGATGACTCAGTAGGAGTGATAAGAACAGGAAGCAGGCGGATAAACTCTACTGCCAACTTGACTTGTTGAAAACAAACATACTTTTAGCTATCTAGTTATAAAAAGAAAGATCTTGGGATGATGAGCATGAATAACATAATTTTATTTAGAACTCATTTAGTTTTAAAAACATGTCACAAATATTCAGAATTAGTCTCTCTATTTTCTACTCTATTTTTTCCTTCTCCAACCTCAAATAACAATATGCAAAGGGAAATATTTATTATTTGCCTGCTATGTAGCAGATATTGAGTTAAATCTAGAGGAAGTGTACTTTAAATGTTGTCCATGTAAAGATGAGTAGGAAATAATTAAGGATAAACAGGAGATAACAAGGAGAAAGGAAAAAGAATGTATAAATAGCTAAAGATGCAAGACTGTACTGATTTCCTTTGAAGAACTCTGAGTTCAGTTTGGCCAGAGTATAGGCTATGAAATGAAGACTTGAAAGACTTTGGATTGGAATTGAGGCAAGATTTAGACAGAAGGCTTCTAACCCATATTCATTTTATTATTTAATAGATGTTATTCTTCATATTAAATGCTATGGGAAGCCCTGAAATTTTTTAAGCCTAGTTCTTCTTGATCAGCTATGCATTTTAGAAAAACCACTCTGATTGTAGCAAGGGAAACATACTAGGGAGTGAAAATGGCAGAAGGGAGAAAATGTGAGAAATATTTAAATGTCCAGGTAAAATAGAATGGTGGAAGACTTTCACATCTAGCTAAGGGGTTACAGGAAGTGAGTTCACCCTTCTACCTGAAACAAATAAAAAAACAATTTTGAATCCTTTGACCAACATCTCCTCAACCCCACACCCTCTCCACTAGCTCCTCCCTCATAACCACTACTCTACTCCTTGCTTCCATGAGTAACAAATTGATTTTTAAATATAAATACGCAAACATTAAATATTAATATAAAGGATGGAAAAATCAAAAGATAGGTGGAATCACTATATTAATATCAAAGTAGACTTCAAAGCAAAGAATATGACCTGGGTTTATGAAGTCAATTCATAAATGATAAAAGACCAAATTTATCAAGAGGACATTACAATACTAAACATTTATTCACCTAGTAATAGAGTTTCCAAACAAATGAAGTAAAAAGAATAGAATTGCAAGTGAAATAGACATGTAGATAATTACACATGCAGATTTCAATACCACTCCCAATAATTCATAGAGTAAATGGAGAGAAAATCAGTAAGAATATATTTAATAGAAGAATTGAGCAACACTATCAACCAACTTCACCTAATTGACATTTATGGAACACTTTAAACATGAAATTAAACATCATTAGTCAAAAAAGAATACAAATCCTTTCAAGAATATACAGAACATATACCAAGATAGACTGTAATCTGGAAGATAAATAAATATTGATGAATTTAAATGGATAGAAATCATCCAGTATGTAACCTTTTGAGGTTGGCCTTTTTCATTCAGCATTGTGACCTTGAGATCCATGCAATTTGCTGTATCAATAATTCACTGATTTTTATTGCAGAGTATCAGTCCATTGTTTAGCGCTCTACCATAGTTTGTTTAACTGTATCTATTAAAAGACATTTGGATAGTTTCCAGTTGCAGCTATAACAAATAATGCTATTATAAACATTTATGTACAAGTTTTTGTATATACATAAAATTTTATTTTTCTAGGATGAAAAACGAGGACTATGATCGCTGGGTTGTGTGGTAAGTGCATACTTAACTTTTATGAAAAGCCAGACTCATTTCCAGAGCATCTATATCATTTTACACTCCCCACTCATAATGTATGAGAGATCCCGTTTTTTTACATCCTTGACAGCATATTTTATTTTAGCAGTACTAATAGATGGGTACTGACATCGCATTTTGGCTTTTAATTTGCATTTCTCTAATTGCTAGTAATATTGAACATATTTCATTTATGCTTTTTATTTACCATTTGTATATCTGTTTAGGTGAAGTGTCTACTCAATAATTTGTCTATTTTCTAATTAGATTACTTCTTTTTCTAACTATTGAATTGAAAATTTATATTCTGGATTCAAGTTTTTGTCATATATGTGATTTGCAAATATTAATATTTTTGTCCCAGTCGATGGTTTTTATTTTATTCTTTTGACAGAATCTTTGCAAAGCAAACATTTTAAATTTTTATGAAGTCCAATTTATCCACTTTTTCTCTTGTGGATCATGCTTTTGGTGTTATGTCTAGAAGTCTTTGCTTAACTCTGCATCATGAAAATTTTCTCCTACATTCTCTTCTAAGTGCTTATAGATTTATCTTTTAGATCTATGATCTATTTTGAGCAAATTTTTGCATAAGGTTTTGGGCAAGGTTGGTTTTTTTCTTTTTGTTTTTCTTTTTTCTTTCTTTATTGTTATTTTTTTTTAATCTATTGGTTTTCAGATGTTCACGTGACTGCTTGTTGAAAACACAATTCTTCCTCCACTGAACTGCTTTAGTATCATTGACAAAAAGCAGTTGGGCATACTTGTATACTTTTATTTCTCTATATTTTAACATCGATCAATGTATCTATCCTGCTGCAAATACCATATTGTAAAGTTGAGTAGGGTGGATCCTTTAGATTTATTCTTCTTTCTCAAAATTGTTTTAGCTATTATAGTTTCTTGGCCTTTATTTATTTCAAGGTACATTTCTCTATTTGTACACAAATATGTTCTTGGGAATTTGACAGGAATTACGTGTAATCTATAGATAATTTTGTGAAGAATTAACATCTTTATTATGTTGAGCCTTACAATTAGTGAGCATAGTCTGTCTCTTTATTAAGATCTTTATTTTTTATCATGGCTTTGAAGTTTTTAGCATACAAATTCTTTTCATGTATGTTAGATTTATACCTAATTATTTACTTTTTTTTGGAGTGGTTACAAATGGTACTGTGTTTAAATTTGGTTTTCAATAGTTTGTTTTTAGTGTAAAGAAATACAAATAATTTATATATTGACCTTGTATCCTGTGAACTTGCTGAGCCCACTTAGTTCTAGGAGGTTTTTTCAGGTTCCTTGTGGTTTTCTATAAAGAAAATTATGTCTTTTCAAAATAGAGACAGTTTCATTTCTTCCTTTCTAATCTGCATGCATTTTACTTCGTTTTCTTAATTTATTACACCATCAAGTTTTTTCAATACTATGTTAAATAGATGGTGAGAGTGGACATCTGTCTCAGTCCATTTTTTTTGCTTATAACAGAATAATTAAAACTAGACAATTAATAAAGAAAAGGAATTTATTTCTTACCGTTGTGGAGGTGGAGAAGTCTTAAGATCAAAGGACCATATCTGGTGACCACCTCTTGCTGTTGGGGACTCTCTGCAGAGTCCCAAGGTGGTGCAGGACATCACGTGGTGAGGAGGCTGAGCATGATAGCTCAGGTCTCTCATCCTCCTCATATAAAGCCACCAGTCCCACTCCCAAGATAACCCATTAATCCATAAATGCATTAATCTACTCACTGCTTACTGGCCCCACCTCGCAAAACTGTCACATTGGGGATTAAATTTCAATATGAGTTTTGGAGAGGACAAATATTCAAACCGTAGCAACATTCTTGCCTTGTTTCCAGTGTATTCGGTGTTGAGGATGATGTCAGCTGTAGGTTTTTCGTAGGTGCTCTATATCAGGTTAGGGAAGTTTCCTTTTATTCACAGTTAGCTGAAAGTTTTGATCAAGAATGAATGTTGCATTTTGTCAAATGTTTTTTCTGCATCAATTTATATAACCATGTGATTTTCTTCTCTAATCTCTTAATATGTTGGCTACATTAATGGATTCTTGAATGTTGAATTAGACTTGCATATATGTGATAAAATTCATTCAGTCATGGTGTATAATCTTTTATATATTGCTGAATTCAATTTGATAATATTTTTTGAGAATTTTTGCATCTATGTTCATAAAAAATGCTAGTTTGTAGTTTGCTTTTTTTGTACAATCTTCATTTGGTTTTTGTGTCATGACAATGCTGGCCTCAAAAAGTTTATTGGAAAATGTACCCTCCTGTTTTCCAGAAGAGATTGTATAGAATTTATATTAATTCTTCTTTAAGTACTTTGTAAAATTATCCAATGAAACTTGTTATTCAGAAGTTTTTAGATTACAGATTCAATTTCTCTAATAGCTGCAATAGCATTCAAATTATCTATCTCATCTTGGGTGAGTTTAAGTAGTTTGTAGTATTTAAGAAATTGTTCCAGTTTAATTACAATTTTCCAATATCAATACCTGACCTGGATAATATACTGCATAGATGCTACTGTTGGCAAAACTGGATGATGCATACATAGACCCTCTCTGTACTATTTCTGAAACTACTAGTAAATACATAATTTTTTCAAAATAAAAAATTGAATAAAAACAATAGTAATGGTATTTATTGATAACATGGTAATAATAAGTTATATAAATAAACTCTTTCTATGACAGAATTTCCATCACATGATTCTTTATTTACTGATTTTTCTTTGATAGCAACCCTTTCTGGTTTGACATGGCAAAAATAAAAATAACATAACTCAGCTTTTTTAATCCCCAAATTAATTTAGTTTAATAAAAAAAGCTCTCATTACTGCTGCCTGCACTCACTTTTTGTGAGAAGTGTTCCATATAATTGTGTTAGTTTTATTCAGGTTGTAACAAACATTTTATGATATGGAGATGTTATCTCAGTTGATTTGGATTTATTTTAATTATATCCAGTATTTCCAAGCCTTAACAGCCTGTAGTTTCAAAAATGGAGAGATATTTAATTATGATCCATCACCCTCTCTCCAATATGCCTAAGCAGGAAATAAGCTGCCCTCCATTATGCACTAGGGTTTTTTTTTTTCCTGGAAGTATTTAAGGATGCTGTAGTTATGCTTAGAAACCAGTCTGTCAGATGAAGTCATCATGCCACATTTACACTCTTCTTCAGCTTTCCTTTTGGTCTCGTACAAGTTTATAACTCTTGACTGCAGAACCTTTTGGAAAAGACTCACTCTAGTGATGAAAATTCTAGTGTCCCAAGTTATAGGACTGTGAAAGACCAAACACATGCTGTGTTCAATGCAAATATGGAATCTAACTCTGAGCTATATGCCAGTACAATAAAGTACTATTTTTAAAACTACACAATATAGGCTAACATAATTTATAGTATTAGCATGCTTATTATTCACATTATAAAATGTATGGCTCATATATCTATTCATTGAGCATACATACTATATACATCTATGTTACCACTTTTACCATAGTATCAAAATTAACTTTTATCTTTTTGAGCATGTGATCTCATTGAAATTAAAGGAGGTCTTACATAACTTTATATCTTCAACACATAACAATGTAGTATACTGCGGGTGCTAAGCTCAATAAATATTTGTAGATTGAATGAATTAATGAATGAGCAAAGTTGAACAATTTCTTCTAAAGTCAAATGAACTATTTACCCTCTTTCACATATGCTTCCTGCTTTTCCATAAGGCTTTTTAAATAATTTATATACTTCAAAACATCAAGGGGTACAAATGTTTTTGTTACATAGATACCTTTTATAAGGCTTACATCGGGACTTTTCATTTGCCCATCACTTGAATAGTGTTCATTGTACCTGATAGGTAAGTTTTTAATCCTCTCCTCCTTCCCCTCTCCCTTCTTGATCCGCTATGACCTTTACATCTCTTTATGCCCATGTGTGCCCATTCATTAGCTCCCAATTATTAGAGAGTACATGTGATGCTTGTTTTTCCATTCCCGAGATACTTCACTTAGAATAATCATCTCCAATTCCATGCAGCTTGCTGCAAAAGACATTATTTAATTCCTATTTATGGCTGAGTGGTACTCCATGGGGGGGTGTGTGTGTGTGTATAACATTTTGTTAATCTGCTAATGAATTGATGGGCACTTAAGTTGATTTCACATCTTTGAAATTGTGAATTGTGTTGCAGTAAACATTTGAATGCAGGCATCCTTTCCATAAAATGACTTTTTTTCCTTTGGCTAGATACCCAGATTGCTGGATTGAATGGTAAGTCTATATTTATTTCTTTGAGGATCTCCATACTGTTTTCCATAGAAGTTGCATGAATTTGCAGTCCCACCAACAATGTATAAGCATTCCCTTCTCTCAGCATCCATGCCACATCTATTGTTTTTTGACTTTTTAATAATGCCCATTTTGACAGGGGTAAGGTTCATTGTGGTTTTAATTTTCATTTTCATGATGATTAGTGATGTTGAGCATTTCTTCATATGTTTGTTGGCCATTTGTCTATCTTCTTTTGAAAAACCTCTGTTCATGTCTTTTGCCACTTTTTAATGGTCTTGTTGTTTTTCTCCGGTGACTTATTTGAGTTTTTTATAGATTCTGGGTATTAGCCCTTTATTGGATACATAGTTGACAAATATTTTCTCCCATTCTGTAGATTGTCCTTTCTTTTCCCTTTCTGGTTAATCTAGTGAGAGGTCCATCAATTTTAGTTATCTTTTCAAAGAACCAACTTTTTGTTTCAGTGATTCTTTGTATTTGGGAGGGTTCCATTTTGCTTTGTTCTGCTCTGAGCTCTGTTATTCCTTCCTATTCCTGGATTTGGGTTTGATTTGCTCTTCCTTTTCTAGTTCCTTGAGATGAGACATTAAGTTGTTAATTTGTTGTCTTTCTCTCTTTTTGATGTAGGCTATAAATTTTCTTCTTAGGGCTGCTTTTACTGTATCCCACAGATTTTGATAGTTTGTGTCCCCTTTGGCATTCAGTTCAACAAATCCTTTGGTTTCCGTCTTCACTTCATCATTGACCCAAGGATCATTCAGCAGCAAGTTGTTTAATTTCTGTGACTTTGCATGTATTTGAGTGTTTCCCTTGGAATTTATTTATATTTTTATTGGACTGAGTCTGAGAAGATGCATGGTATTATTTTGATCATTTTGACTTGGCTGAGACTTGTTTTGTGGCCTAAAATATGATCAGTCTTGAAGAATGTCCCATGTGCTGATGAGAAGAATGTATATTCAGTAGTTTTGAGGTAGAATGTTCTGTAAATGTATGTTACATCATTTGTTCTGAAGTCCCATTTAAGTTCAGTGTTTCTTTATTTGTTTTTTGCTTTGATGATCTGTCCAGTTCTGTCAGTGGGGTGTTGGCAATTACGATGCTATTGTTTATATCTTTGCTTAGATCTAGTAGGATTTGCTTTATGAATCTGGGAGCTCCTGTGTTAGGTGCACATATATTTAGGAGCGTTATGTTTTCTCATTGAATTGTTCCCTTTACCATTAGATAATGAGCATTTGTCTTTTTTGTTACCATTGTTGATTTAAAGTCTGTTTTATCTGATATGAGAATGGCTGGCTATACCTTCTCTCTTTTGGTTCCATTTGCATGGAATATTTTTTTCCATCCCTTCACCTAGAGTCTGTGTGAGTCCTGGAGAAAGCAGATACTTGAGTTGCGTTTGTTCATCCCTTCAACCGGTCTATGTCTTCTTAGTTGGGCATTCAGACCAATCACATTGAGTGTTAGTATTGATATGTGGGATACTATTCTGTTCATCATGTTGAATGATACCTTATTGTTTTGTTTTCCATTCTGTGCTATTGTTTTGTTGGAACCGTGAGCTTTAACTTTTGGGTGCTTTTATATTGGTGGGTATCTATTGTGCTATTCCATGTATAATGCTGTTTTGAGTATTTCCTGTAGGACAGGTCTAGTAGTGACAAATTCCCTTAGTGTTTGCTGTTCTGGAAAACTCTTTATTTCTCCATCATTTATGAAACTTAGTTTTGCATGATACAAAATTTTGGGCTGACAGTTGTTCTATTTAAAAAGGGTAAAAATGTATCCCCATTCCCTTCTAGCTTATACGGTATCCACTAAGAAGTCCATTGTTCACAAGTTCAAGACCAGCCTGGGCAACATAGTGAGACTCTGTCTCAATTTAAAAAAAAATTGTTAATGAAGAAAGAACTTAAAATGATGACTAACTTTATGTAATGTCTCAGTTTTCATAAGTAATCTAGGTAAACTGTTAAAAAATAAATTACATAACTGTAAATGTCAATGGGACAAATGCTTATAAATGAAGTTTTTATGTAATTTGAGCTCTTAAAATTATGTTACATTAAATTAAATAATGGGCACTCATTAAATGTATGGTGTAGGTCATTTCCAAATAAGATTAAAACTGAAATAAATTTCTGACCATAAATATAAATTTGTTCTTAACTTCTTAATTTTATGAAAAGATTAAATATAATTGGGTCTATTAATATGCATTAAAAATTATGTTATGGAGAAACATGTTTCTGAGAATTATAAAATGGTTCTCATCTATGAAATACTGACATGTGACAGACAATTCAAGATTTCTTGCTTCTTAGGTTTTTACAAAAATTTAAGGTTACTAAGAGTTAAAAATTTGAATTACTATGTATAAAATGTGCCCAAAAATGTAAGCGGTGTTTTCAATTGAAAAAATTAGAAGTAAGGCATAAAAATGTGTTATTGAGAAATTTTGTCTAATTTAGAGGGTATTTAAAGGTTATTTCAAAATATGAATTTAGAAAAAAACAAAAACAAAATAGAAAGGAGCTGGTGTGTATGAGAGAGAGATATGAAGAAAGTTATGGATATGAAGATGTATTCTTGGTAAGAAAAGTTCAAAAGAAAGAAAATAATTTTATATGAGGAAAATTCTATATGGTAAATTTTTGTCCCAAAATAAAATGACTGTTTCTTTAAGAAAGAAGAAGTATAGGACAAGCAAAAAGTCCAAGGGTGCCATCAATGGTCTGAGTAATTGTAAAAAGGTTTGTGGGGAGAGGATTTATGAAGATAATTTTGTGTATGATCAAATTGGCTATAATTAGAAGGGAATTATTTATAAGTCTTTCTAAAGATTGAGCTTTGATATTAAAAACACACTATACAAAACTAAAAAAATGGGTTTTCTCAAAGTATTGATTTTCTCTTAAAATTGCAAGAGGTTTTGATTTTAATTCTGAAATCTGTCTTGTTAATAGCCATCTTCTGCACTCTAGATAGTTTCTATTTCTGACACATTTCTTCCTGAGATCTATTTAATTTCCCTAGTTTCAGGTTGAAAATGCTGTCTTTTTCATTCCAAATGGTAATTTCGTTTTTAAGGTCAAATTTTCCTTTTTGAAACTTCTCAGATTTATGTCTCAGAAGTTCAACTTTTGCTGTACTTCACAGCACGGGATTTGCAGGTCATACATCATTGCCTTCCGATATTTCTCCTCTGGAAAAGATATATTTTTTTGCTTGGCTGAGGTGATAACTCTCTCCTTCAACCTTTTTGTCAACTCCTGTAACTTTGTTTCCCGTTTCTAACTCTACTGTTATGGCTTGATGCTAAAATGTTTATCTCAAAAGCCCAGATAAGCAGTGTTTTCCTTCATTATAACGACTCAGTACTCTTGGATTTTTTTGATGTTTCTAAATTGTTTCATATGACCAGAAAACTTCCCATACTGTTACTAAAAGCCATGTATTAATATTTCCCTGCTCAAGGTACTAGTTTTCTTATTTACATTCCTCTATAATATGGTACACACACATGACCCTGGACACATATTGCTGTGTTTGATTAAATTCAAGTGTCCTTTTCATCAGGTTTGACTGTCAGGTTATCTAAATGGGTTTCCTATAAAAGGAAATAATCACACTGTAGGTTTTTTGTTACTTTTTTGGTAACTGGCCTAAAAAATAAATAACAAATGTTTTATGATTTATCAAGATAATTTTCTGTGTTGTCTTTATTAGGTTTTCGATTACTTAGGAAAACTGAGCTTTTAAAGAGTTAATATTTTAACATCCATGTAACTTTCTGTATTGCTTTTGCAGTTTTTTTTTTTAATTTACAGATACATAATACTGGTACATATTTATGGTGTACATGTGATATTTTGATACAAGCATGAAATGTGTAATGTTGAAATCGAGGTAATTGGGATTTCCATCACCTCCAACATTTATCATTTCTTTATGTTGGGAACATTCCAAATCCACTCCTTTAGTTATTTTGAAATGTGCAACAACTTATTGTTAATTATAGTGCTACCTAATTGTGCTACCAAACATGAAATCTTATTGCTTTTCTCTAACTGTATTTTTGTACCCATTAACCAGTCTATATTTATTCCTTCTTCCCCGCCACCTTCCCAAGCCTCTGGTAACCAGAGTCTTTTGATTATCAGTCTGGTTAAATGAATGACTTATTTTACAAGGAACTGTGATTCTCTTCTGATCAAATGCTTTGAACCTTTGGACATCTTTGACAGGTTTCCTCGGAATGAAAATCTTAAATTAAGTCTTTTTAATCTAAAATCAACTCTGGGAATTTCCACTTGGATCCCTGGGCTTCAAAGAATGGATCTCTTATCTTGTAAAGATATTAAATGATTAGCCATGTCAGATAAATTTTATGGGAGGCATTGTCAAATAACAGATGATACTAGATCTTTCAGTTACATTTATGGGTATGTTATTGATAGAAATGTATTAAAAATTATATAAATTCATAGAATTCTAATGTTATCACTCATAATTTTGGCTATGTTAAATTTTTTCTAAAGTTATATTTGTATGGATATGGTATTAATGTAAGTATTCTAAAGATTATATGAAATTTATAAAAATCTGATTGTTCTGATGGTGATGCTGCCAGTCATGAATCTGGTTGTTATCTTAAAATGTTGCATGTAACAGAAACAAGTAAATTTCCTTGTCAATTGTGAACTTTCATCAGATTTTTAACCATGGCTATTCTAGGTTTTTGTTATCCAGTTTGCTGTTTTGAATTCTTCTCTAAAAGCATTTGCAAAATTGATTTTCATGGAAAAGACTAAAAAATATTCTTCAACACAAATTTCTAATAACTTTATGATCAATGGGCTAAATAAAAATTTCCAGAATCTAATAATGAAACTGAGGGGTTCATGAAACTGCTTATTGAGTTCAAGCAAAACAAAAAATTAATTACATGAAATTAAGTAATTAATGAAGGTAATGTTTTTCTAACTTTTGTTTAAAATATTATTGTTTCTTTATTTAAATGTTTTATTTTTCAGATTTAAGAAAAAATTTGTCTCATAAGCTATCTATAGTTTATAATAATTTGGTAAAGTACACTTTTGTGAACAAAGATGGAAGCGTTTGCTTTTTCTCCCTACTTTATTCCTCCAAAATTAGAAAATTATTTGTGAGTATTCTTCTTCTTATGACAATATGATTATTTATATAAGTTCAATAAAAACCTTTCTCTCTCTCTTTATAATCAGGGTACAACTGGAAACACTGGTTGTATTACCAAGGCATTGACTGAATATGAAATAGCATATTTGAGAATGGGCACAGAATGCCTGGTTTCAAGGGTTCCCAGCCTTATAATGAGTAAATAAAAATTGTCACCTTCTGGCAGGCCCAAGAATTTTAAGACTGTAAGTAAAATCTAAAGCTTGCCTTGGTTTGACTTTCTAGTCTCAAGAGTTTTTTAAATCTTAAATTCTAATGTGATCAAAGTAGAGAGGAAAGTTTGTTTCTAAAGAAAAACTAATACATCTGTTATTAGATTGTAGCCCTACGCATTATTTTCAAGTTCTTTTTATCTCCCTGTAGACAGGACTAGGTCCTGGATTCTCCTAATATCTTCCAATATTTGGCTACAACTCTCTAACTAAAAACAAAAAATGCTCTGCTTCTATAACCCCGTAAGGAATAAACCTCCTGCCTGAGGTATGAGCCACACAAGAAGTTCACCAAACTGCCCAATGTCATGACCAGAGACATTCAAATTGCAAACCAGGAACAAAAGTTGATGTTTTCACACTGTATACAGCTTTTCCCAAGATACTGAACAAGACTCCAGATTATAATAAGACTCTTACACCCTTAATGCCACCTTTTCACTTGACAGGATGATGGTGTAACTGAAATTTTACAATCACTAGCTTTTGCTGGTAACCTAACAGAACCTAACCTAAGAAATCCTTTAGTATCCATTGGTTAAATAAGAAAATATCTGTGCTATTGCTAATACTACATGCTATACGTAAATAAATTCCTCTGTGAAAGTTGAGACTCATATACATGAAATAAGAAAACAGGCCATATGCTTACAACACTTCTCACATAGTTTTCTATTGGTTGTCTATTTTTGATTGGTTGCCTAGGTTCAATGGGTTATCTTTAAGGCCAGGTTCATGGCTCAAAACCATTATGCAAACTGGAATTGCCATATTACTATTAATTTTACTTTGTATTTTCTCTTTTCAAACTTTGTATCTGTTGCTTGTTAAAATTTTTTGCAGAAGTACGACTCCTAACAAAATAATGCCGGCCCAGAAATTTGAGATAAAAGCAAAAGACTGTGAACAGCGCCTTTAACCTGCATATGGGTGAGGCAAAGACATAAAGTGTAACTAGAATGTTTGTACCCTCACAATACCTTGGAATAATAAAAAAAAAAAAAAAAAAAAAAAAAAACTTGCTCAGCTGAAAAAACTAAAAGAAAAATATTTTGCCATTTTTAGGCTTGTTGGCCTGAAGAGAAGAAAAAAAGCAGTACTGACTATGTAGAATTTATAATAAAGAGTGTCATATATTTTATTACTATTTGTAAATTGTGTGAAATTCTTTTTATCAGTAAAATTTATAATAAACTTAAAAAAACAAACAAAAAAAATAAAAAAAAAAAAGACTGTGAACAGACAAAATTGAACTTAATAATGGACTCCAGGTAGACTTAGCCTAGAGCTACTACCCTCGAACCTGCTCTGTTGCTCAAATGTGGCTAGAAGGGTTTTGACTCTGACTCCTAGTTGCCAGTCGTTCCCCACAACGTGACATGAGACCAGGCTCCAGGACAGCTTCATCCTGGCACCACAGAGCATCAAAATTTAACTACGGATGATTGATTAGTAATGCTTTTGAAGAAAGACCTTGATCAAAAGGAGGCAATGTGAAAGTTGCCAGAATCAAAATGCAGTCACTGATGTTAAAAATACCCTTAAAAACAGAGGCAGGGAAAGCCATGAAAAGAGGGTTCTCACACATGTGTGCCTGATAACAAAAACTATTACAAAAGATGTTGCAAAAACCGTACCCATGCACAAAGGCCATCACGACCTTACACCAAAAATAATTCTGCAAGAATATCTACCCAGCAAGTGCCTATTCAAATTTAGAGTAACTCACTATCATTATAAATCTTTGCAGCCAAAGATAATTGTTTCAAAACAATTAAGTAATCCTCCTCATTTTTTTCCTTTAAAAACATTAATCTTCCTTTACCTCACTGAATGCATACATAATTTACTATGGCACATGTATTTCCATTGCAGTGCTCTATTCCCAAATAAATATATTTTCTTTTAGAGAGCTTTATCTGTTTGTTATTTAGGTTGACACTTATAAAGGTAAATATTCATATAGCTCATTAATTTTACTCAGAGTTATTTATCCAGTTGAAACGAAAACATATGTTCACACAAGACTTGTTAGATATGAAGATCCTTAGCAGCTTTGTTTAAAATAGCTAAAAACTGGAGGCACGAAAAGACATGAAAAGTAGGTAAGAGGATAAATATATGTTGGTATATCCATATACAATTCAACAACAACAAAAAAATTAACTACTGATAAACACTAAAATATATTTAGCCCAACAATATTATAATAAGCAAAAGATCCAGGCTTAAAAGAGTACATTCTGCATTATTCCATTTCTGATCTCTAAGAGGACAAATATAATTTATAGTGACATAAAATATCAGTGGTTGTGTGTAGCCAGGGGTAAAGAGAATTGTGTTTACAGAGGAGGGATTGTTATGACAAAATAAATTGTGCAACACTTGGAAATAGGCAAATGGAGGATTGCATGTCCTTTCAATGTCATCCGAGGGTATTGTGTAAGAGGCTTATCTAATAAGGATTATCTAACCCCCTAGAGGGATGTACCTTTGATTATAGTATTTTACAACTCTGTAAGGGTAGGTATTGAAGAGTGGAAAACTGATAGTTATGCAGATGATTTTGTTTCTGTAGCAGGGCAGATTAATTTTGTCCTATAGATACACAAAGACTTTTATCCCATAGAATACCTTGCACGCCCTGTAGGGCATTGGAATTTTTTGGTATATAATTTAGAAACCTTAATATAGCATTCTTTCTTTCTGGGATTATAAATTCTTTCTACTTTATAATTGTTTTTTTTTTTTAATCAGTTTTATCATACTGTTGGCTATACCAAAAATAAGTTAAATACACCTTTGGTACATAAACATTTTTAAACAAACAATAGTTTCCTCCAAAGATTCCTGTGGGTTAAAATATTTAAATTACCACCTTATCCCTATTTTGCATTCTGGTACCTACCTTGTCCTTGGTCCTATAAATGCATAGCTGCTAAACTTCTCTTGCTCTTGGATCCCTAGTGAAATCAGGGAACCTATCTCACTAGCAGCATTTCATATTGTCAACACTGGCCCACAGAAGACAGTCACCACAGGGCCTTTCCAGGACATTGGTGCTCAATGCCTTAGTTAAGGAGGATCCTCTAGGTCTCCTTGGAATATATAATGTATGGAGGATGCACAGGTCATACATGATCAATTTTCCAACATCCCATTTCCTTAAGCCTTTGGATTTCTTCCTTCACACTAAGCTGGGAAGTTTGGGCATATCAACCTCCTTCAATTACAATTTCAATCACCAACAAACCAAAACAAAAAGCTATTTCCAGCTGCGTAAGTTAGCATATAAGATCTGAAACATCTGCTAATTTTACCCATTTGGAAAAATTAGTCCAGTATGTTATATTCTGTCCTCCTTGGTCTAACAGACTTAGAACACACTTCCACATCTATTCATCAGGTATCTGCAATATATATCAGAAAAATGCTGCAATTCTTTTAGTGAATAAACTATTTCCTCCCTATTCAGACCTTTACCTATCACTCTGGAGCATGCTGATAAGTGACCATAGTTATAAACCCAGTGGCAAAAAAGAGTGCTTGAGGTGTGTGGTAGGGAAGATAATGGCCCTCCAATGATACCCATGTTTTAACTGCCAGAACCTATGAATATAATATCTTATGTGGCAAAAGGGATTTTGCAGATGTGATTAAATTAAGGACCTTATAATGCTTATTCTGGATTATTCCAGTAGGTTCAATGTAATCACAAGGGTCCTTAAAAGTGGACAAGGGAGGCAGAAAGGGGAGGTCAGCATGTGATGGAAGAAGAACTTGACCTCTGTTGCTAGTTTGGAAGGGGGAGGAAGGGGACCATGAGCAATGACATGCAAGCTGCCTTTAGAATCTGGAAAAGGCAAGAAAATGGATTCTCTCCTAGAGCCTCCAGAAGAGAATGCTGCCTTGCTGACACTGATTTTAGCCCAGTGAGACCAGTATTGAATTTCTAACCTGGAAAACTGTAAGATAATACATTTGTGTTGTTTTAAGCCCCTAAATTTGAGATAGCATTTTATGGTAGCAACAGGAAATCAATTCGGTGTGAGGAGAGTAAGCATCCCATTACCAGGCAACTGCCTTACATGCGACTGTTAGAAGAGGTTCAGGAAAGAGGAAGATGGTCTCCTCAGACCCAGGAACAGGAACTCTTTCTATTGGCAAAGAGTGTCTGAAAGATTCTCATCTCCATTCAAGCCAACCTAGTTTGGGGTCCTACTCCCTCCCAATCAAGGACTTGGAAAGTCTGTGTTTAGCTTACCTTATAATTCTGTAAACTGCTCAGTTAAAATTTCCATCCAGTTTCTGGCAAAACCATCCCAGAAATACCGACCAAAAAGAAGCATTCTTTCGGTACAACCATAAAAAGCTTTCTAGCATCATTAAATAGGGTAATAAGGTAGTAACTTGAGAAAAATGGGTTAAAGAAAAGTTATTTTTATTAGTAATTTTAACATATTTATGTCAACATACAAATAAGTAAAAAGTGGGGGCAGAGGAAGCACGATGGAACTTTGCAACCTGGTCCCTAAGAGGCCATGGACCAATACAGTTCCTTGGCCCTGGGGGTTTGGGACCACAGATCTAGAGCTCAGATGGAAAGATTAATAACTGAGACAAAGGATAGAAAAATATGAATGTGACACGATGCATTTGTTTGCATGGTGGCAGGAAATTGAAAGACTTTTTTTGAACTTTTATTTTTCTCTCTAAAGAAAGTGATGAAGTCAACTACTAAGAAAAAAGAAAAGAGGGAGGATTAAAATAATAAGGAAAGTAGAAAAATTTGCAATAATCGCTATGGAGAAGAGAGAGATAATTAATTAGGAATCTATAGAAGGGATTGTTAGGAAACGGTAAGGGTCTAATTTTGATCAAAGAATATAAATTTGGGGCTGTAGGATTTTTTCTAACAGTGTTCAATAGCCCACATATAAGTGACATAAGGAAGCCAAATGAATTAATACACGCTTGTATGTCAGGCATTTCTCAATATTGTGGCCAGCTAGCTCCCAAACATTTTCCCTATTTGGGGAAAAATTCTCATTTTGTGTGGTGGATAGTACTCATGGTCTCACCTCCCGCTACAGAAGATGAAGAAGAGAGAACTTCCTTTCCCCATTCTTAAAACCAGTATATAATTGCTTGAACCAGGTTCAGTCTAACACACACTCCCATCTGAGACTTTCAATCTTTTGAAAGTGTCAGCGTACTAACCAGATGTCCCTGTGATCTGACTCTACTCACAGGTTCTTTATAGAACTTCCCTAGGTGCCAGCCTAATGCCTGATCTTTATTCTCCTGTCTTCCTACCTATTTTGTGAGCTACCTGGTAAATAGTCTTCTAATATTACTATATTCCTTTCTGCTCTAATGAGTCTGAGGCAGTTTCTGTCACTTGCAACAAGGATTCCTGATGGATACAGGCATGTTTTACCCAGCAGATGAGACGGGAGGAGAATTTGATGTGAGATTGAAGACACTGGAAAGAAAGTCAAGTAATAAACCAGAAAATCTACCCTGAATAAGAATGCATGTGAAGGCAGGGGCAGGCGAAGGCGGAGAATGAGAGGGCCAGATGCCGGGGACTCCACTGAGGACAGAGAATAGGCAAGGTAGAGGAACTAAGTGAGAAAGCTGGTATGAGAAGAGGTTGGGGACAGAAATTGGGATTTGGAATTGAATGTTTCAGAGATGGAGAAGTCCTTTGTGGTAACATTTTAAGGATCTGACAATATGACTGAGAGAATGAAGATGGGTAGAGATAACAGCACAAGAAACTGAGAAATTCAAATATTGCATAAATCAGCCAAGTTTGTTGCAGTCACCAAGAATGATGGCAGGAATGCAGTGAGAAGTGGAAAACTGTAATTCGTATGTTGAAGTCTTCATTGAATGGAAAGATTGAGAAGCCTGTTTATGAAAGAAATAAGGAGGGTGGCTTGGAGTCATGGTAAAGGTCTCAAAACAAGGCAAGGTATTAAATATTTTACATGATGCCAGCAGAGTAATGGTTTATAAACCAAAGAGGACAGTCCTGGGACCTGATGGCAATTCTAGGACAGCATTAGCAGTGTCATCAGGAGGGGCAAAGAAATGAAGGAAATGCCCAGTGGAAAAATGGTATATTTCAGGAATGAGTTCGAAATAAAATTTTTTTTTTTAATTTTTAAATATTCCCGCTTTGTGGAACCTGGAAATTTTTGGTTTTGCAGTTTATTTTGTTAGAATAAGAGGTGGATTTGGTTTGAAATATCTGAGACTCACAGCATGAGTCTTTAGGGGAAAAAAAAGACAGATTGCTATAGGAGCGAAGCTGTAGGATATAAATATAGTACATAAAACATTGGATCATTACTGGGGATGTTTATGTTCTGGTACATTCTTATATTTTTTCAGATTACTATTTGAGCGTGTTCTTTTTAAAAATACAATTTTCTCTAGCAATAAAACATCCTAGATTATATGAAATCCACACATAAAAATTAAAAAATTGTGTATCCAGAAAAAAAATTCATTATACCAATTTTAGGAATTATTCTTATATATTATTTTTAAAATTTCTATTAAGTATCTTTTTCAAGTTATGCTTTTAGTCTACTTATTTTTCTGTCAGTCTGAAAAGTATCAGTGTCCTAAATGGTCCTAGATTTCTTTTTTCCACTCCCAGGGATCAAATAAAAAATAAGTCCTTTCCTTCTAATTAAAAAGGAAAAATTAAGTTAATTTACTTTTTAGCATTTAAGCATTTGGTACTGATTTGAAATCCAACCAAGGAGGGGGAAATTCCCCTACTTCTTTTGCAGTAGCACATAGACAGTGAAGTCAGGGACTCCGTGTGGCCTTGGGAAGGCTGGCATTCCTTTAAGCTCGGGATTTTTAGGCCACTCCCAGTTCCAAAAGCCATTTAAATGATTGTCGTTTCTGCCTGTCAAGCAAGATAGTTGTTAGCCTCTGTGAGTATCTCTCTAATAGCTCCACCAATCATTTTTAAGTCTGCTGCCAACCTGAGCTTTCATTAGCAAGTGTGAAAAATGCTCAAGAAGCAACAGAAAGGAGAACTGAACCAATTCAATCTTTTGGATGAGTTTTTGCTTACATCCAGTGAGAACTGTTATGTTACTAGGGCAGACTTTGGAAGTCACTACTTAACTAATATTATTTCTCCCACTTACTAAAATGGCAACTTCTTTTCTTCCAGTTTTTCAAGCCGAAATTCATGGAGTCATCTTAGCTCTTCTGCCTCTCACATTCCATATGCAAAACATTAGCTGGTTTATCTCTGGAACGTATTGAGAATCTGACCCCTCTGCAGATGCTACATCGCATCATTTCTTGCCTGCTTCTGCATTAATTCCATGATAATCTATTCTTTACACCACACACATAGTACTGTACTGTGTTGTTAAGACATAAGCCCGATTGTGTCCTTCCTCAATTCAAAACCCTCCAGTATATGCCCATTTTATAGAGAATAAAATCCAACATCCTTACTGGGCCCAGAAAGCTCTACCTGACCTGGCTTCTGACATCTCCTCAGACCACATGTCCTCTCGCTCTCCTATCACAGTTCTCTCGCCGCATCGCTTCTCAGTAATTCTGCAGACATGCAAAGCAAGCTCCTCCCTTGGCCTGAAACATTCTTCCTTTCAGTATTGCCTTGGTTCACTTCTTCACTTTATCTACATCTCTCCTTAAATGAAAAGTACCAGAGAGTCATCCCCTGACTAGCTAAAATAGCACCCCTGTGAAATTCTCTGTCCCCTTACTGGTTTTATTTTTTTATTAGCCCTACCACCAAACACACACACACACGTATGTAAACATGTATATATTAATATATATGTATATATATGAAGACATGCACACACACACACACGTGTGTGTGTATAAAATCTTTACCAACCGGACTATAACTCTCTAAGTTCCAACCAGACTGTAAATTCCATGAGACCAAAGACTTTGTTTTATTGATGGCTCTGTGCTCATTACCTAAGACAATGTTTAGCATATAGCAGGTACTCAGTGAATATTTTTTTAAATAAATGAGTGAATTTGTAGTAAGAGAATATAATTCTGATAAGAGTTTATATACATACATATTTAATAGACAAAAAGAAAGTTCAAGACATACAAAAAAATTCAGAGTATCTTTCAAAGTTTGGAAATTACACTGATGGACATAAAAAATTTACATTGTGAGTAGAATGAGTTATTTTGATCTGACTAGATTGTCTCTGATTCCCACTCAAGAAGCAGGTGCCTTGAACAGGCAACGACAAACCCAAGCTGCATAGCAATGCCTTTTTTCACCCACTTGTCTCTAGTACCAGAAAAGGAATGTGCACTGTCACTGGTGCTGTCCCCTGAGATTATCCTCGTAGCAGCAGCTCTGTCTGAACTTAAGAAATTAGTGAAACCCCAGGACAGAAATGTAAACCAGACTGGTTGGATGAGTTAATTAGAATTAATCATTAGGGCAAGAGCTCTGACATTTTCATCCTTGATTAAACATTCTAACAATGTGTTCCAAACCCTAAATTAATAAAAGAAGACGAGATCTGCTTAAAGACAGGTAAAACTCTATTGACACCTCTGAGTTTGTCAGGAAACATCAAATTAGGAATAACTCAGGCAATTCATATTTGAATATTTCTCCGCCCGAGACCCTCTGTTTTACAACAGTTGAAGGAAATTAGTTAAAAAAAAAAAAGTTTAAAGAATCCACATGTATTTGTCAACCTAAGTGAAAAATCATTACTGACACTAAGATAAGTTTGTGAAGAGTGTAGTAAAACCCGACGCATTAGAAAGGGCACTGCATTTGAAAATGGGAGACATAATTTTCAATTCTATCTCCTCACCTAATTTTCTGGACAATGTTGGACAAAAGTGACTTTCAATTGTCTCATTTAAAAAAAGTTAATGGTAGATACAAGATTCCTTAATAAAGGAAAACATATCAGAATTATCTGGAGGACTTTATCAAACTACCCACACCTCTCTATACTCTTCCAGTTTTTCAACAAGATTATAAACTCTCACTCTTTGGGGAACCACTCTAGTGGTTACCTATAGAAGTTGGTTGTTTACCTCAGGTGTGTTGAGTGGGGGAAAATGAGTGAGAACCACAAGAAAAATGGTCCTTTTCAGCCCTAAAATTTCACTTGTTGTACAGCAATAAACTATAGAGAAATCTTTAGAATGCACGAAATTATCAAGAAGATATCCATCTCAGAAAGAGGATTGCTAGTGTTCCTCTGAAAATTGTTCACAGTCGTCAGCTATTTTCCTGGTTTATGCACTCCAATTACAAGAATTTCCTTATATTCCATGCAACCATTGCTCCTGCTATAATTTAAAATATCTATTGTCCCATAAAACAAAATATGTACTTAAACTACTCAAAAATTCCTCTTATTTTACCTGAAAGCATTTCTTAATTCTTTTTTTCTATCCCTTCTTTTAATAATAATATTCTCTCAGAAGACTGGCCTTAGATCTAAATTTATAAATCAGTGGGTTCTCATTAGTTCTAAATACAAAAAATGAGTGTTTTAGGTAGCAGTTTATTTGTTCTTTTTTTTTTTTATTTCAGCATATTATGGGGCTATAGATGTTTAGGTTATGTATGTTGCTCTTGCTCCCCGCCCAAGTCTGAGCTTCAAGTGTGTCCATCCCCCGATGGTGTGCATCGCATTTTTTGTGTATGTATATACCCCTCTCCTCCTCCCCCCCTTCCCCCTGCCCGACATCCAATAAATGTTATAGTTTATTTGTTCTTAATTCCAATTATGTTCTGTTTGATTTTCAGATTTACTGCTTACTTTAACAATGGGGAAGTCATGATGTATGGTATGTGATTTGGAAAGACACCCTGGTGGTATGCATAGTTTTGTGGCTGAAAGACCTATTTATAACTGGTTTTAATCATGTTTTTATTATGATTTTCCACTAAATTTTTAGAATACAAGACTATAAGTGATGATCTGAAATTTCTAAATATTCCAAGAAAATTCTTTAGTTTTTAAAAACAACAATAAAATGTTTTTCCAATTATTAAGACCAGTTAGCTAATAATCACAACATCCATATGGTGAGGGTCCCAACAAGCAAGAAGTGTTCCTCCAAACACAGATGTCATTAGCAGTCACTTTATTGAGTTGTTTTGAAGACAACAAGTTTCTTCCTTGTTTTTTGATGATATCTTTGTCTCTGGTTTGAGATTTCTATTAATAGAATCATCTATTTATATTATGACATTGACTCGAAAAGACCGCTATTACCTTGAGCACATGTTACATGAGAGCTGCCAATTCCAGGATATATCCACTATCCAGGAATATATCCAGGATATATTCACATGCAACGCAACTTACTTTTGTCAATTTGCTAGTTGTTATCTTGAAAAATAAGAATACTAAGGAAATTATCTTCATGAGAGAGTGAGATTCAGAGAGAAGTTCTGAGTATAGGATACAGTCCTAGGTGGCTAAATCTGGGAGGTTCAATCGTGGGATTCTGAGCATCCTGGTTGTAATGTGAATCGAGCTATAAAATACAGGACATCTAGTTAAATTTGAATTTCAGATAACAAATACTGCGATTTGAGGCATACTTACATTTAAAAATTATTCGTTGTTTATCTAAAATTCAAATTAACTGAGTGTTTTATATTCTTATGATTATTTGCTAAATTTGGCAACTGTAGAATGAAGGCGACATACGTTGATTTGAGAAAAGCATCATTGTCTTCTTGCCTTTGGATTTATTCTTGTCTGCTTTTATAGCTAAAGGGATAAATAGCTTCAGAATTTTTCCTTGGCCACAGAAATGTCTGTGCTTTTTCACTATAGAAATTTACTGACATTATTACAGTCCTTAAACATCAGTTCCTCCATTGAGTACACAGTATGCAGAATGTATTGCACCAAGCCCTAAAGATGATGTAAAGAATATAAGAAAATTCCTTCCCTTACGTTCTTGTAATACAGCCAGGATGTGCATGCAAACTAGCAATGACACCACACAGAACATGTTAAGTGTCATTAAAGAACATGAAAAGTATGGGAGGGTTTCAAAGGAAGAAAAATACTATTTCCAGATTGTATGGGTGAAAGCTAAAGCTAAATGAAAGCCTAAGAAGTGACTTCTGTTTTCTGTCAATGTGACATAGTAGATATTGTCCAATCACAGAGCACATAGAAATACTGGATAAAATCTAGAAAACAGACTTCTGTAAGCAGAGCTTAGCTCATTTGAGGATAGGGCAGTTCCCCAAGGGTTGTTAGAAGAGTGGGTAAAATAAAAACAAACATGTACAGCTGTACAAAAAAATTTTCTTTCTTTATATCCTTATTCTATAAGTTTCTATTTTAAAATTTTTTTTTACTTTTTAATTTTTTTGTTAAAAACTAAGACATAAAAATACATTAGCCTAGGCCAATCCAGGGTCAGGATCATCAATATCACTGTCTTCCACTTGTACATCTTGTTCCACTGGAAGTTCTTCAGGGGCAATAATATGCATGGAGCTGTCATCTCCATGATAACAATGAGTTTTTCTGGAATACCTCCTGAAGGACGCACCTGAGACTATTTTACAGTTAACTTCTTTTTTTATAAGTAAAAATAGTATACTCTAAAATCATGATCAAAAGTATAGGATAGTAAATACATAAACCAGCAATATATCATCAAGTATTATGTACTGCACATAATTACATGTGCTGTACTTTTATATGACTGGCAGTGTAGTAGATTTGTTTAAGCCAGCATCACCGCAAACATGTAACATGTTGCCCTGTGATGTTATGACAGCTATGATGTCACCAGGCAATAAAAATTTTTCAGTTCCATTATAATCTTATGGAACTACGGTTGTATATACAGTCCATCCTTGACCAAAATGTCACTATGTGGTGCAGGACTGTAGATAATATTCTATGGGACTATCAAAGAGTGTTCAATGCATGGAAGCCTTGAGGAGTTAAATTTCAGCAAGAAATGAATGAACCTTACATAAAGGAGCAACAAGCCCAGGCAGCTCTCATGCTGGGGGTATACATATTCCTTGCCGGTGAACTACTGAGCAGCAAGTGGCCTGTCATAGACAGAAAGACTTTGCAGGAATGAGGAGAAATCAACTCAGCTTTTAAAAACACTGTGGGTTGGCCGGGCTCGGTGGCTCACGCCTGTAATCCTAGCTCTCTGGGAGGCCGAGGTGGGCGGATCGTTCTGAGCTCGGGAGTTCGAGACCAGCCTGAGCAAGAGCGAGACCTCATCTCTACCAAAAATAGAAAGAAATTAATTGGACAGCTAAGAATACATATAGCAAAAATTAGCCG
>CAUYSK010077792.1:0-19336 GCA_963575035.1 Avahi laniger | reverse complement strand
CACACAATGGGTGGAGAAGCAATATGGCGCCTGCCATCTCAGCTCAGGTCTGTTGGGGTGGGAAGTGCCCCAAAGGGCTGGCAGCCTGGCGTCCTGTCCACCAGAAGTTCCCAGCTCACTAGTGGCAGCAGCCTCTGGGCTCGTGTGGGCAGAAAGTCTCTCCAGCATCTCAGGAACTCACCAACTATCAGAGATGTGAAGGAGGGAGAAACAAACTGCTCCACCTATGCTTCTCCCTGGACTCCAAGCCTCTCGGTGGTAGGTCTTTGCTGATACCTTGCTCCTTCTTGTTCTGTTCCACAGCTTCTTCCTGTGCAGTCTCCTGAAAGCTCTGGAACCCTTCCTTCAGACCCACTTCCAATTTATGTTTATCTGTTTGTTTTTTCTCTTTCACCTAAAACTTCTGCTTCTCACTGAGATGCTCGGGTGGCTGGTGTCTCTGGTCAGTCATGTGCTTTTGAATTTAACAATGTGTTAATGCAACCTGAATTGGTGGCAGTCATGAAATGGATGAAAATAAAAACATTTGTCCTCTCTGCAAACCATGGTGGTACTCAGGCGGCCAGTTATTCATTTGATAATGGTGCTCCAGCAACGGGAACATTACTTTCCTGGAGCTTAATTCCTGATGATGATGTTTTTCAATTTCTCGCACATATCTATGATTCAAAAAAATATTAACTGATCAACACATAAGTGTACATATAAGAATAACATTTATTGGATGTCGGGCAGAGGGGAGGGGGGAGAAGGGAACGGGTATATGTATACACAAAGAGTGCGATGCGCACCATCGGGGGGATGGACATGCTTGAAGCTCGGACTTGGGAGGGGAGAGGGGGCAAGGGCAACATATGTAACCTAAACATCTGTACCCCCATAATGTGCTGAAATAAAAAAATCCCAATATGAAGAAATAAAATCAGTGTAAAAATAAAATGAACTTTCCTAATGGAGTTACAAATTGATACTCTTGGTATCCACTCTAAGGCGGAATGCATGATTATAACTACATCTGCACCCAGTGTTTTGGAATTGCATTGGAGTAGTCATGTTGTAAATAGTCCCACCAGGAGAAGCACCAGTTCTTCTGGAATGATAACAAAGCCTCATTACATGGATATATAAAACAGGTGCACCTAGGTGTAAAAGTACAAGTTTTTGTTCAGAATGGAAATCAATTACCCAATGTAATTGTGGAAGTCTGAGAAAGAAAACATATCTGCACTCACAGAACCAAAAAATTTGGAGAGTATTTGGAAGTATCTCACTCTCTTGCCTGGGCCATATATAATAAATGTTACAGTCCTTGGACTTTCATAGCTCACAAACATGATTATTCCAGAGAAATCCCAGAACTTCAATGCTCTTAAAAAGGACATTCTGCTTCCATTCCAAGGGCAATTGGAACAGTATCAGATCCTTCCTGCGCTGTGATTCCTCTATACAGAAAATTGCCAAGCCACTCTACAGTAACAAAGCATGGTTTATTCTTATTATTTTAGTGACTCTTTTGTAAATATTTTTCATATAAAGCAAAATGTGAAACTCAACCCCCATCACCACCTGGAATTAGGAATGAATTATGCCAGGTTACTGCAACCCTGACTCCCTCTGTGAGATCTCAACTGGATAAACTCCATGGATTTACCTAAGATAAAAAGCTGTTTACAAATCCTGCAATAAACAATACCTGGTGATAATGAAAGAATACATTTTTGATGATGAATGAAATACAACTACCTTCAAGTTTTTAAGTAATTTGCATTTAAATTAATCTTGAAGTAGTCTTAGAAATTTGTGAGAAATTAAATTTGAGAAGCAAAAAAAAAAAAAAAAATTCCTGTGAGAAAAAAGGAGTTAATTTTGTATGCAGAGAGCAAGGTGAATATAAAAAATAAAGATGATCATATATTGATAACCTACTATACACAAGACCTTATCATGAATGGCATATGTGAAGAGATAGTAAGTACTGTCTATAATTAGTTCACCCAGTGCAGGCAGAAATAATCATAGGACTGGGAATATTTAGTTGTGAAAATGTTCAAAGGATATACGAGAGAAAATAGGCAACCATGTCTCTCTCAGTGGCCCAAGAAAATATGGGCCTGATGGGATAACAAGGTTGTGCAAGGTTGTGTTTACAGAACCCCAAAGGAACAGGTCAGTTAAGTAAGTCTTTCTCCCTCCAGAGCCAGAGTCCCTGCCTTTCTGTATCTGGACGCCATAGTCCTCTATTATGCTGACGATTCCCACATGTGTAACTCTGGCCTCTCGCCTGAGCTTCAGACTCACGTCTCACCTCCCCTGGACATATCCACCCGGATGAAACCCAGAGATCATGCCTGAGCGTGAGTGTGAGCATGAGTATGCTCATGACAAAACTGAGCATACTTTTCCCTCGTGAGCTGCTCTCCCTCCTGTAGTCTTTATCTCAATTCCTGTTACCATTAAGCTAGAAACCTGGGAGTCATCCTCAATACTTCCTCCTCCTTCTTCATTCCATATATTCAGTAAGTCATAAAGATTGTTGTTAATTGTAACTGTTGATTAATTCTCAAAAAAATTTATTTGAAAACAGATGATTCTACTTAAAGTGTTTTTATTTTTAATTATTATGGATAAATAATAGTTGTACATATTTATAGGGTACATGTAATATTCTGATAAAAGCATGCAATGTGTAATGATCAAATCAGGGTACTTGGGGGATCCATCACCTCAAGAATTTATCATTCTTTTTTGTTAGGAACATTTCAATTCTACTCTTGTAGTTATTTTGGGATACATATTAAATTATTAACTGTAGTTGCCTTGCTGTGCTACTGAACATTAGATCTATTCCTTCTATCTAACTGTGCTTTTGTATCCGTTAACCAATTCCTCTTATTCTCCCCTCCCCTCTATCCTTCCCAGCCTCTGGTAACCACCATTCTACTCTCTATCTCCATGAGTTCAGCTTTAGCTCCCATGTATAAGCTGAACATGTGACTAAAGCGTCCTATTTTAGATTGATATGTTTGTAGACAATTATGAAGTTTTTTATAAACTTAATTATGTTATTGTGTAATATTAAGCATGAAAGATGAATTTCTTATGTATGTTATTTAATATGTGATAGTCACTCTTTATTTTAAATTCATGTTAAGAGAAAAGCATGGCCTATTGAGAAATAAATTCAAAGATAACATTATGCTGTATTTGGTTTTGGGAAGCCACGTGCTAAAAGGTAGATTGGAATTTATTGTGTTAAGTTGTTCAAATAAAAAGTCGATTTTGTGATATTTGTAATTTTTACACTTAAAATATTTTAAAAGTTTAAAATATCAATAAATTTAGTTTTATGTTTGAGTTTTCTTTAAAATTGAGGAACTAAGAAAGTGGTTTTATATTATCTTATGACTCTGAGTATGAAAAGCCCATCTAGGTATTATTCTCCATTCTGTTATTCCTTTTCAAAAATTGATTTTGAAATAACGGAACTATAAAATGAGATACTGGGAAAAAATTTTGAACAGATGAATGAAATTTACTAATGGATGAAGGAAATCTTGAGGGGAATTTATAATATTATTATTTCTATGCTCCTCATTAAGTTGTATTTTGACATCAGTGCACTTTACACTTCCCGTCTTTAGCCAATGGTCCATTATAGACATAAATAAAACAGCATATGAGCACAAATAAAGATAATTCTAAATTGTCTAATGATCCAAACCATTATGTTTGCAAATGATATTCAACTCAGTACTGGGTGGTAAACTGTAGGAAAGGCAAGTCATATGCACACTCATCTGATTAAAACTAGCTCCTGAGCACCTCATTTGACACTTATTCAGAGCTTCGAACTGTTTCCTTTATGTAATTTAAACAATTATTTTATTTACTAATCCCAAAGTAAATAAAAAAAACAAATATTTAAGTAAAGACAAAGTAAATTGATATCATTCTGACCTTTAACCAGATACAGCCAACTGGGACCATTGGGGCCTCCCAGCTCTAACCAGCATGCAGCGGCTCCAGTCAGGAAAGTTAGGGCTGCCTCAGGCTGATCAGCTAAATTAAGCCCTAAGTAATCAAAGAGAAGGTAGAGAAAGAGGACACTGGCAAAGTTCTTAGTGAAAGCAAGAATTTTCAAGAAAAAACAAGAAAAAAAAATCCAGAAGTAGTTAAGAACACATTGTCATAAATCAGAAGTATGTTGCATTCTTACTATGTTTTCAAAAAATATCAATACCAATGATTTTTTTCCTACACCTTCTTTAACTGGAAAAAAAAAAAAAAACACAATGATCCTTGTGGAAAATATCATAGAAATTTCCAAAGAAAAAACAAAATCAGCCATAATCCTATCCAAAGATAACCATGTTTAAGATTCTAGTTTAAGTCCTCTAGTGTTTTATTTAAGTGACTAGGTCAGTGGACACACACACACACACACACACACCCCACACTTGTGGAGGGGTGGCTTAGGGAGATCGTTACGAGCCTGTAGGGCTGAATCCTGCTCTGTGTCCTGGTTCTGCCACTTAAAAGCTGTATGACCATGGACAAGTTACTTGACCTCTCTGTGCTTCAGTGTCCACATCTTTAAAGTTGGGATAATAGTACTTCTGCCATAGAATTTTAGGAGAATTAAATGGGTTAATATCTGCAAAGCTCCTAGAATAGTGCTTGGAATATAGAAAGCAGTATATAATGTTTACATTTTTATTATTATCTCCAATCATATATGGTTTTACAAAAGATGATATCACATTGTATTTGATATATATTATATTAGAGCTTGTGTTTTTCCAATCTAGTGCTAGTCCTTCAGAAAAATCTGTTTCTTCATGCTTTTTTTATATGTTGGCATCTTTGAGAGTATTCAGTAAATACCAGCTTTCTCCTTCAATTCTAATTGTAAATCATTTGAAAAACAAGAGACACAAGTGTGGCACATGGAGTCCAAAATATTATTTTTAGCACTAAGCATGTTAATATGAGGGAATGTGTTTTATTAAAGAATCCACTGGCAAGCACATTTCCTAATACTAAACCTCCAAAGAGACCGACTTCCCCCATGGTCACTGGATCACGTCAGCCCTCCCCACATGCATAACTGGGGTGTGGGCGGAAGAGAGGTATGCTGTGCTAATGGAGCTCCATCGATACAGGAGGGAATAATGAAAATGAGGAATAACACCAATATTATTCTTTTCTCTTCTTTATGTACCCTTCTTTTAAAAAACTGTTTTAATGTGTTATTTTTAATTTGGTTGTTGAAGCATTCTAACAAAGCACTTAATGATAACCAAGAATACATATGTGCCATCAACTCAGTCTCTTTGGACATTTCCATTCCCCCAACAAAACCTTAATAAGCAAGCTGGATATGCTTTGTTGTATGAAGATTTGGTGACTCTGCCTGTGTTTACGTGATGCAAAAGTGATTAGTTAATGTATTCAGGTCAATTAAAAATAAATTTATTTGATGATAAAATCATCTTATTTGGCATCGCAGAGAGATTGCAGTGTCTACATATGTAAAGTGGGGAGCTGAACATTATGCAAATAGTTAAATTTCCTGAATATTTTATTACTGAGAATAAAAAGAGCATTGAGGACTAAAAGTATATTATCCAATAATATAAAAAGCTACCCTTCATTGAATATTGACTGGGTGCTAGTTTTATATCATACATTTAACATCTCCTATCTCGTTCTGCAATGATCATGGTTGTGTTGATCATTTGTTTATCTGGCCTCACATCCATTCATTCCTATTTTCTGATCCTCTCTGTAGCCCAAGGGACTGACTTCTGAGAACTAAATGTCCTGGCTCTCTTGTTATCTGACTTACTGTTAAGCATGTCAATGGGGAGTATTGGTGTGAGATTGGGATTGTGGAGCAGGAAAAAGCCAGGGCACCTCTCACCACCACTGCTTTAAGCAGTGCCTCCAATGGTGGCTTTGTGTCTTCAAGGGCTCAAACTTCTGCAGCTCAGTCTTTTTCCTTTGTGATGCGGCCTTTGGAATGCGAGGGATTTCCTATTGTTGTAAATCTCTGGGTTGCCCAACATCCTGCAGTTTGGCTTTTTAACTCTTCTGATACCTTTGTAACTAGTTTCCCATACTAAATTTCTCTATTAAATTACCTGTTGTGAACTCTGTTTTACTATCTGGACCTTGGCAAAGATAGATACTGTCTCCATTTTGTAGATAGATCAAGTGACTTGTACAAACACACAAAGCCAGTTTAAAAATAGGCTTTCAAACCAGTTGTACCTAATTTAAAAACCCAAGTACATAAATTATTATACTGCATCCACATGGTAGTTCAAATGAATATCCAAATGAGCAGTTTTCATTAATCACCTCTTATTTAGCTCAAATTGGTTGCATTATAGCATTAACTTGCTATTGTCAAGATTTAATTAACTGTCTCTCCCAATAGCTTATAAGACCTCTTGAGAGCAAACACATATATTATTCATCTTTGTATCCCTAATACATACATTTGTGCTTGGAATGTAGTAGAGCCTTAATAAATATTTGTAGAATGAATGAATAATAATCACTATTACAGACTGAATGATGATTTTATTTTAACAACCATGCTAGGGGTCTTATGTACATTTTATAACTCAATCTTCATAACAATCTTGCAAGGTAGGCATAAATATTTCAAAATTATAGGTGAGGAAAAATAGGCTCAAACAATTTAAACAACTCACAACTAATCTGGGATTAAACCCAAGCTAATTGGTTTCCTAGGTCTGACATTTCAGTTATATATAGCTGCCTATCTACATCAATGAATGTGAATTTAAAAAACAATAAATAAATGAATTGGGAAAGAATCTAAGCATTTTATTGAATTTTCAATTATTTTTGAAATTTTATAAACAGAAAAAGTCTTGTCTCTATGCGAAAAAGGAGCAGTTCAGTATTTATTTGTCATAAATTGAATGGAGGTATATATTTTTATATCTAAAATTATGTCTATGCAGACAAAGGGAAGAGAAGAATTGGGATAATAATCTGAAGAAATTAAATAGTTTATATTGCTGTCAAAGAAAAATCAGAGCTGTACAGAAAAGTGGTAAAAGATTTTATTCAAAAACTATTGCAATGAGAGAATAGAGACCTCAGTATAGAACTGGGCCCAATTCCAAATACAGTATGAACAAGGAGCAAGGTGGGGGTCAGTGGATGGAAAATTGCTAAGAGAAAACATCAGGAGTAAGGAGGGATTCTGGATAAACCAACTTGACAGGATATTTGTTGAAGACAGATTAGGGTGATCAGATTTCACCTGAGGGATGATCGAGGATGAGGAATTTAATCAAACATCTAGATGATCAGATATCAAGAGTGAGGAATTCTCTCTAAATTGACCTAGCAAGATTCTTGTTGCAAATAGGCAGTACAGGGTTGGACACTGGTTCGAGATGTAGAGGGATTAGAGGAGCCTGACTACGTTTAGGTTAAGGAGGGCGTCTTGTGATCACCAGTGTGCAAAGCATTGATTACTCTCACGATTATTTAATTATTTTCTATAATTACTTGGTATTGGGTGTAACACTGACAATATTCACAACCTGTTCCCCCAAAGATAGAATTCAAATTCTAACTTTGTGTTTCTGTTTCTTGGTCTATTGTCTAGAGTTAGTACATTATCCAAAGTAACAGGGTAGGTATTTTTGCTGGTAGATGGCTGATGAAGGTTTTTGCTTGTGTTTCTGTGAGTTTCAGTCTTTGCTTTGCGTGGAAAAATCATATGCATGAGTAATATTCTTTGTTTCAGTTAAGTTTCCCCCCTAATTTTTCCTAGAGTAATGCAATCCTGGTGCCTTCCTCTCAATGTAGGGAGTAAAATAATGCCTTCATTTGCAAGGCTGATTTGCAGAATCCATTCTTTTATTCTTTGATTTCTGATAAAAATGAACCAATAGAAGTAAAATAATTTGGAAGGCATCATACAAAAAGTCATTGTTGATTCTACATGTGCTTCACTGGCACGTACTTGCTTGGTTTGGTATTGGTTGACATTGTTTCAACTGAATACTGCCAAAGAGGCTATTTTCTCACAGGCATAGGAGCCATTTGAAGATCCTGAAAAGAAGTGATTTTTCATAAGATTTTTTGTGTGACTGTCTTTTTTCCCTGGGAAAGGATTGTCTTCTAAGTCTTCTTCATGTATGGACTACTGGCTTTGCCATGATAAAGTAAGGTCTTTATTTTATTAATTAAATGGTAGAGAATAATGTAAAATTAAATGCATGCATTTTTCCCAGCTGATTTCTACTAATCGCAGACTATGTCAATTTACTTAACACAGGGATAAGAGGGCAAACAAGGCTGTTTATTGTTCTCTTTTGATAGAGACATATTATTAAGGGCTGGCAGCCAACACATCTCAAAAACTTCAGAGTATTGATGTTCAATTGGTGTAGAGTTTTGGTCATGCAAGATGAAAAACTTGTAGATATTTGCTGTCCAACAATGTGTATATAGTTGACAATTCTGCACTGTGCACTTAAAAATTTAAGAGGGTACATGTCCTACTAACTTTTTAAAAATCACAGACAAACAAAACAAAACAACACAGAGCTGTGACCAATAGGCATGGAAGAAACTGAACCACAATTGTGTGAGAAAGCATACTAAAAAGCACTACTTGACTCCATTTGAATGCTGAGAAGGAGTTAGAGAAATAAAATGATTCTCCACTTAATAAAACTTCAGCAAGCTGTTTTCATTAGCAGCAGTGATTGATAGGAATTTGTCAGTGACACTTTGTGGTCCTGGGAGCAAAAGTCACTGTGTAAACAAGACTGTGCTAACAAAAGGGGACTGTTCACATGGCTGGCACTTGGACAGCCTCGAGAATATGAAGAAACAACACATGCAGTTCTCTGATTTGAGGCCAAAATGGTCAACAATGACTGTAACATTAACTATTGGATCTCATGGATTTTGTAAAATAAATGGGATAGATTTTGTTAATTCATTTTTTTCACGTGAAAATGTTTGAAATATATCTGAAAACAAAATGTTTCACTGCATAGATTAGCAAATTAGAGAAAGCTTAGGATTAATTTAATCACATTTAGTTCTTTCCAAGTGTTTAACTTTAAATACTACCTCTTACTCCAATCAAGACAATTATTTATAAAATTTCTCTCAAATAGTAAAAGCATTTTGAAATAAGTCTTTAAGACATGGTGACAAAATCTTCTTTAGATAGTCACTTCGTGTCATAATTCATGGAAGAAATTATATAGAATTCCTCTATGTGGTGATTTTCTGTGTCACTTACTCCAGCCTCTATGCCCTCTGGCTACATATGAAAAATAGACATGTAGATTACGGAGAGAGGAGGTGGAGAAAGATGGCCAAACAGAACCTTCCAATGATCATCCCCTTGTAGGAATACCAAATTGAGCAACAATCGACACAAGGAATTATGTTCATAAGAACCAAAAACTTGGTGCAGTCCCTGCTGCAGTAGCCACAAGGGAGTGCTCACATCACCCCTTCCCCAACTCTAGGCAGCCCAGCACCACGAGTGAGATTTCTTCTGTTTGAGGGAATATAAGGGAATAGTGTGAGAGACTTTGAATACCTGAAAAGCCTTCACAAGGAGGATAGATACAAACAAGTCCAGACTAAGAAGACTAGAAAAAATACCTAACCCTTGAATGCTCAGACATTTATGAAATTCTGCAGGCATCATGAACATCCAGGAAAACATGACTTCACCAAATGAACTAAATAAGGCACCAGTGACCACTCCTGAAGTGATGGAGATATGTGGCCTTTTAGACAGAGAATTCGAAATAGGTGTTCTGAAGAAGCTCAATGAACTTCAAGACAACACAAAGAAGAAAGTCAGGATCCTATCAGAGAAATTTAACAAAGAGATTGAAATAAAAAAAAAAATTCTGAAGCTGAAAAGTTCAGTTGACAAGCTGAAAAATGCATCAGAGTCTCTCAATAGCAGAATTGAACAAATAGAAAAAAGAATTAATGAGCTTGAAGTCAGACTATATGAAAATACACAGCCAGAAGAGAAAAAGGAAAAAAAGAATAATAAAGAATGAAACATATCTACAAGATCTAGAAAATAGCCAAAACAGGACAAGTCTAAGAGTTATTGGCTTTAAAGAATAGGGAGACAGAGAAAGAGAGATTGGAGTAGAAAGTTTATTCAAAGAAATTATAACAGAGAACTTTCCAAACCTAGAGAAAGATATCGATATTCAGGTACAAGGAGGTCACAGAACACCAAGCAGATTTAACTCAAATAAAACTATACTCTAGGCATTTAATAATCAAGCTCCCAAAGATCACAGATAAAGAAAATGTCCTAAGCACAGCAAGTAGAAAAAAATAAAAAGAAAAAAATATATATAAAAAAAAACATGTAAAGGAACTCCAATATGCCTGGTACCAGATTTCTCAGTGGAAACCTTACAGGCCAGTAGAGAATGATACGACATATTCAAAGTGCTGAAGGAAAAAACCTTAATCCTAGAATATTATATCCTGCAAAAATATCCTTTAAACATGAAGAAGAAATAAAGATTTTCCCAGACAAACAAACGTTGAGGGATTTCATCAATATCAGATCTGCCCTACAAGAAATGCTAAAAAAGTTTATTCAATCTGAAAGAAAAGGATGTTAATGAACAATAAGAAATTATCTGAAGATATAAAACTCACTGATAACAGTAAGTACAAAACAAATATGGAAACTCTATCACTGTAACTGTGGTGTATAAACCACTTATATCTTGTGTAGGAAGACTAAAAGGCAAGCCTATCAAAAATATTAACTACAACAATTTTGTAAGAGATAGATAGTATAAAAAGATAGATATAAATGAAAATTATAAAATGTCAAAAAGTGGGGGAGATAGCCTTAAGGTGTGGAGTTTATTTATTTATTTTTTTAGCTTTCTCTCTGCTTGTTTGTCTAGCAGAGTTAAGTTGCCATCTATTTAAAATAATTAGTTATAAAATCTTTTTGCAAGTGTCATAGTAATATCAAATCAAATTCCTACAGCAGATACACAAAAAATAAAAAGCAAGAAATTAAAACACACTACCAGAGAAAGTCACTTTTAGTCACACAAAGGAATACAGGAAGGAAGGAAGAAAGAAAGGACTACAAAACAACCAGAAATCCAATAACAACATGACAATAGTAAATGCTTACCTATCAATAAAAACACTGAATGTAAATGGACTAAACTCTCCAATCAAAAGACATAGAGTGGCCAAATGGATAAAAAAGCTAGATCCAACTATATGCTGCCTACAAGAATCTCACTTCACTTATAAAGACACACAGACTAAAAAAAAAAAGATGGAAAAAGATATTGCATGCAAATGGACACCAAAAAAGAGCAAGAGTAGCTATACTTATATCAGATAAAACAGATTTTAGGACCAAAACTCTAAAAAGAGACAAAGAAGATCATTATATAATGATAAAGGGGTCAATTCAGCAAGAGTCTATAACAATCGTTAATAATGTATATGTACTCAACATTGGAACATCTAGGTATATAAAGTAAATATTATTAGAGCTAAAAAGAGAGATAGACCTCAATACAGTAATAATTATAGTAATATTTTCAACATTGGACAGATCATCCAGACAGAAAATCAACAAAGAAACATCAGAGTTACTCTGCACTATAGTCCAAATGGATCTAACAGATATTTACAGAATAGTTCATCCAATAGCTGCAGAATATACGTTCTTCTCCTCAGAACATGGATCATTCTTAAGGATAGATGATGTGTTTAGGCCACAAATCAAGTCTTAACTTACTCAAAAAACTTGAAATATGGTCAAGTACTTTCTCTGACCGCAATGGAATAAAACTGGAAATCAATAACAAGAAGAACATTGAAAATTATACAAACACATGAAAATTAAGCAATACACTCCTGATTCACCAGTGGGTCAATGAAGAGGTTAAAAAGGGAGTTAAAAATTTCTTGAAACAAATGAAAATTAAAAGACAGCATACTAAAACCTGTGGGATACAGTAAAGACAGCACGAAGAGGAAAATCTACAGTAATAAGTACCTATATCAAAAAAGCAGAAAAACTTCACATAAACAAGCTAATACTACATCTTAAAGAAAAACAAGGAAAACAAGAGGAAACCAAACCCAAAGTTAGTAGAAGAAAAGAAAAAATAAAAATCAGAGCAGAAATAAATGAATTTTAAACAAAAAAATACGAAAGAACAATGAAATGAAAAGTTGGCTTTTTTGAAACGTTAAACAAAATTGACAAACCTTTAGCCAGACTAAGAAAAAAAGAGAGAAGACTCAAATAAATAAAATCAGTGATGAAAAGGGAGATGTTACAACGGATACCACAAAAATGCAAAGGATGATTAGAGACTACTAAAGGCAACTATATGCCAAATTGGAAAACTTTAAAAGAAATGGATAAAGTCTTACACACTTACAACATACCAAGATTGCACCAGGAAGAAATCCAAAATCTGAATAGATCGATAAGAAGTAATGAGATAGAAGTAGTAATAAAAAATGTCCCATCAAAGCAAAGCCCAGGATCCGATAGTTTCACTGCTGAATTCTACTGAATATTTAAAGAACTAATACCAGTCCTATTCAAATGACTTCAAAAAATTGAGAGGGGGATGCTCCAAAACTCACTTTATGACACAAGTATTATCGTGATACCAAAACCAGACAAAGACACAACAAAAAAGGAAAACTACAGGCTAATATCTCTGATAAACATAGATGCAAAAATTCTCAACAAAATATTAGCAAACTGAACTTAACAACACACTAAAAAATTATTCATTTTTATCAAGTGGGATTCATTCCAAGAATGCAAGAGTGGTTCCTATACAAATCAACCAATGTGATACATCATATCAATAGAACAAAAGAAAAAAACCATATGATCATTTCAACTGATGCTGAAAATGCATTTGATAAAATTCAAGATCCATTCATGATAAAAACTCTTAAAACACTGGATATAGAAGGAACATACCTCAATACAATAAAAGCCATATATGACAGATGCACAGCTACTATCATACTAAATGGGGAAAAACTGAAATCCTTTAAGATCTGGAGCAAGACAAGGATGCCCACCTAAACCATTGTTAGTCAACATAGTACTGGAAGTTCTAGCTAGAGCAATCAGACAACAGAAAGAAATAAAGGGCATCCAAATGGGAAAGGAAGAAGTCAAATTATCCTTGTTTGCAGATAATATAATTTTATATTTAGATAAACCTAAAGACTACACCAAAAAACTATTAGAACCGATAAATTCAGTAAAGTTTCAGGATACGACATCAATACACAAAAATCAGCAACATTTCTATATGTCAACAGTGAACAATCTGTAAAAGAAACCAAGGAAGTAATCCCATTTATAATGCCTATAAATAAAATGAAATTCCTAGCAATAAACTTAATCAAAAAATTGAAAGATCTCTACAATAAAAATTATAAAACATTAATGAAAGAAATTGAAGATGATATAAATAAATGGAAAGATATTCCATGCTTATAGATTGAAAGAATCAATATTGTTAAATTGTCCATACTACTCAAAGCAATCTACCGATTCATTGTAATCCCCATTAAAATACCAATTACAGGCCGGGCGCGGTGGCTCATGCCTGTAATCCTAGCTCTCTGGGAGGCCGAGGTGGGCGGATCATTCTGAGCTCAGGAGTTCGAGACCAGCCTGAACAAGAGTGAGACCCCACCTCTACCAAAAATAGAAAGAAATTAATTGGACAGCTAAAAATATATATAGAAGAAATTAGCCGGGCATGGTGGCACATGCCTGTAGTCCCAGCTACTCAGGAGGCTGAGACAGTAGGATTGCTTGAGACCAGGAGTTTGAGGTTGCTGTGAGCTAGGCTGACGCCACGGCACTCACCCCAGGCAAGAGAGTGAGACTCTGTCTCAAAAAAAAAAAAAAAAAAAAAATTAGGTTAATATTTATGTTGAATGAGAACAGAAATTACAGCAAATTACTGGAGGTCAGGAGGTTACTTTGAAGTCATCTTTCAAAGTAATGCTCACTTATATAGAAATATTTCCCGACAGCAATCTGGCTTCCACTGCCCGCTAAGAATGCAGTGCCCAGCAACTCTCAGCACTCAGAGACCCAAGCAAGTGAAAGTAGCTGACGTTTAAGCTTCATGTGCTTCACAATAAGTCCACCTCTGCCCACAGCTGCCTCACTCCTTACAGTCTCTGCCGAAAAGCCACCATCCCGTTTCACCCACCATTCTCTGACCCTGCTCCACATTTTTCCACGGCACTGCACATTTTGACAGCACTTGAGATGTTAAGTATTTTTTGTTGTCGTTTATCATCTGTTACCCCCACTACATCCTACTGGAAAATGAGTAGGGCTTGTTTTGTCTCCTATACCACTGGTGTCTAGAAGAGTGCGTGACACATAGCAGAATCTCTCTCAAAAATGACCATTCTCTGAGTAAACGAATGGATGAATAAATGAAAAGTAGGTTGAAATATTTTATTACAGCTTGAACAAATAATTTGCCTGAAGTGCTTTTCCTTTGGTGGAGTGGTTATCTGTCATAAATACCTGGAAAAAAAGATGATATCTTCACAAATGTGTCTGCTTCTAACATTTTGAAATAAATTAATTTGATGCTGGCATTGTAAGCAAAATAATTACCAATTTAATAAATCTCTTCAAAGCAGATAATCCTAGCAGTCATCTGACATCTTTTTCACACTGTACGAATATTATGATGATTGAAACTTCAGACAGTGATGAAGAATTGCACTCATTAGTTTACACTTAGTTTCTTAACCAAGCTACTAAATTCACTAGGTAAGTAAATGTATTAATAGTTTCAGAATAAATAAATAGAATTCAGAAACCACAGTAAACTGAAAGTGATCAGTGTGGGAGAAAAAAATAAAATACTATCTCTTTTCAAAATCTATATATTGTCAATTATCAGGTAGAAAAGAATTAATAATTTGTTTCAAAACACTAGAATAACCACAGTCGGCTTGAGCAATTGATAACTCATGAATCAACAAGTTCTTATTAACAATGCTTCCTTATTATAATATAATAAAGCAAATTGCTATTATAATTATTTATCTTTATCATTTATCAGGCTCCCCTATGGATAACCCATGCATAGCTACATAAATTTAGTAGATGTGGGGAAATATTTTTATTAGGGCAGAGACTGCAGATCAAATATTAAATGAATGCCTTCAAGATATAGATTAACTATAACTGTCTCAGTACTTCTGTCTTGGGATTCATCCGGTTTCTGTGCTTCAAGCGTCCTCATGTCTACTGTGCCTAGATCCATTTGCTGTTCCCCAGACAGGCACTTCTCTCATGACTCCCAACATTTTATCAGTAAGGCCAATCTTCCATATCCCCCAAGATTCTGGACCTCCCACCATCCATACGCCTAAGCAGCACCTTCAGGCACTCATATAAATTTTACTTCCATAAATTTTCCCTTATTATCATCAGCTTCTACTGGTAAGCAGATGTCTAGACATTCAGAAGAGAAGACGAGAGACTAATTAAAGACCAGAAATGAAGTCAAGAAATCTGGAAAGAAAGTCACTCAATGACTATGTTCATTCCCTGCTCCTCTTTCCTTCTTTCCCGGAATATATCAGTTGTTGCTGAATAGGGTCAAATTGAAGACTAGGCACGGCACTAATGGATTACTCAAGGTTAGGTTTTTTTAAATGAGTAAATTTCAATAGCTCTGCATTAGCGTATCACTGAAATATTTCAACAGCTCCCAGACAGGTCTTCTCCCCTACTGTGAGAGGCAAGGAGTTATTTATTCTACTTCAACTATTAATAGACAGGCTCTCCACTGGGTCTTGGAAATGTAGGTTGTGTGTTACATTTCAATTCTAAAACTCAATTATAAGCCAAAGCTTAGACAAGAAGGACTTTCATAAAATAATAGCGTAGGTGTTAGTCTGAATCCCTCTGCAGGGCTTAGCAGGGTGCATCTTTGTGTTGCCCTGGCAGGGAGGATTCAAAACACTCCGCCTGCATTCTGGATTTAGTCCTTTCTGCCTTGACTGCTCCAATACATCTGTCTGTGCTGAATACATGAGAAATGCTTATAGACTGTCCAAATGCGAACAAAAAGAATAACTGAGTTCTATCTACCAAACCTTGAGAGCATCCTAAAAAAAATATGGGTCTCCATCCTCAAAATGTCAAACCTCAGGTGACTGAATAAATAAAACTTCCAGATATGTAACTGACATTTTCACATTTGACATCATATGTACTTAGCTTAAGTCAGTGAATAGCAACTGTGTGGGTTAAATATTGTCCCCCAAAATTCATGTCTATCTAGACCCTGAGAATGTGACTTTATTTAGAAATAGAGTCTTGCAGCTATGATTGGTTAAGATGAGAGATCATACTGGATTAGAGTGAGCCCTAAATCCACTGAGTGTCGTCTTTAAAAGAAGAGGAGAAGACACACAGAGAGACTCAGAAGAGAAGGCTGAGCGAAGACAGAGGCAGAGACTGGAACAACTCATCTACACGCCAAGAAATGCCAGGGATTGCTGGCAACCAACGGAAGCCAGGAGAGAGGCAAGGCCCTTATTTACAGCCTTTAGAGGAGGCATGGCCCTGCCGACACCTTGACTTCAGACTTCTACCCTCCAGAACTGTGAGCAAATGAATTTTTGTTGTTTTAAGCCACCCAGTTTGCAGTAATTTGTTATGGCAGACCTAGGAAACTAATACGGCAACCAACACAAAAGATTGCAGAGAAGTTTCCAGGTTGATATAAGAAGGCTTTTTCCTTAGAGCTCAAAACACAAAAATGAACTATAATCTAAGGCCCATATCAAATAAAGGTAAGTGTTTTACCGTGGGGAAAAAATATGGATTCCATTCTATTGGGAGCGATTTCTAGACACAGTTGAAAGTCAGAGTCATACCCGCCTTCACTTACTTCCTTCTCACCTCTCTTACCTGATCTATTTATGGAAAGGAAGGTTGTGCTACCAATTGTTTGTTTTCAGCACTAAAGAACAGTCTGTAGTTGTAAGACTGTAACTTGGTGTTCGGATCAGGCAGACTGAGTGGCTGTTTCTTAGGTTGAAACTTCCTGGGTAATGCTGCAGCAAAATGTTCCAGAAAGTCAAGAGTTAACCAGATTTAAGGAAATCATAAACTAAACAATCTTCCCCAAAATAAGGTCGACAATCTTAAGGAAAATATAATTAAGTCAAACTTGTAACTTTGTTTACGTATAAATCAGACAACATAAAAGTGAGAGCTGGCCAGAGGTTAAGGAATTTGTATCCAATTTGTACCTTATAGTTGGAAGCAAACAGGAAAAACAAAGGCAAAAATTCAACCTCTGATATCCTCCCTGCACATCGGCACAGGGAAGTTCCTTCACTGACTAGTGGCCCGGCTCCAAGGTCCTGCACATCCTGTTTCAGCACTCTATGCACAGCCGCAAGTTTTAAAAGTCATTTTAGCCACAGAAAATGGTCACAGCTTATTCTGGTGTTGGCTTATCCCAGAGACAGAAAAGGGGAGAATTATGTTGTTTTTATTCGTACGAAGCTTTTTTAATGCCAACGTATTGAATGGAGATTTCAAAGGAAAAACACAACAGAAAAAAGAATCAATAGTAAAAGCCAACTAATGGCTGGCCACTGTCAGTGTGTGGAGTACACAAAACACAGCCGCAGGAGGGGCCGAAGGAGGGTGGACGTGCAGATCAGAAGAGTTCTGTTCAGTTAAAAGGACCAGAAGTGAGACTGAAAACGAGAGAGCAAAAAGAAGTATCCATTCTAGGCCATTCTCTGTGCTTATCTCTAACATTCCCATCTTCTGAGACCTTCCTGGAAAACAGAGCTACAGATGCTTTCTCAACTTCTCTTAGAGGAGGAGGGGAAATATGGGTGGTTTTATCGCGTTTACCGATACTGCAAGAATGGTGGGAAATTGTGTTTTCTTGCTGTATGTGGACAGTGATTTGATTTTGGATACAACCTGCATCCTATTTCCTTTTAGCATCTGCCTGCCCATGCTTTGAGCTGTGGTCTGCAGATCTGTGAACAAAGCAGAGAGGATGCCATATGTCACTCTGTACCTCTGATTTGTGAGAAAACAGTTCCCAGCATAACCTACATGAAAACCCTAAGCGAGGATGACCAGCATGGTAAGTGTGGGGACTTAGTTATGGATAGAGAAAGGGAATACAGAAAAGTATGTGGGAAAAAGATGGAATTTGGAAGGAAAAGACCTGGAATAAAGTCCTAGCTTTGCCCCTCCTTAGTGGCTTTGAATAAACCCTTTCTTTACCTTCTAAATTCTTTGGACTCTTCCCTTGAAAATAGGGACAACAAAACCAACCTCACATAGTAGTCATAAGGATTAAATGTAGAGCATTTTCTAAATTTCATTTTATTATTATAATATTCTTTTCCTCATTAGGAAAAAAAGTTCCAGCCTATGGGAAAACAACAAAGTTATCTTCAAACTTTTTCAAACACAGTTTCATTGTCATTGTAAAAGTATGAACAGCACAGAACACAGATATGCTCTGTTTTGACCTCTGCAGTATATTTTTAAACTTAAAAATTTGAATAAATTATTGACATTCAAAAATTGAACTGTTTTACACACACATTGGGTTACTGTCTTCTTTGGCAGCTGTGGACCAACCTTACTATGTTACTGGCCTCTGAGTAGAGATTTTTTCCAAGTTCTAGGTGTTCCCTGGGGAAGAATTTCAGGATGCATCATGTAAGCTAAGCGAAAGACAGCTTCTTACTGAAAGCAAAAGTACACTCTCAGGGAGGAGAAGGGGCAGGCTCAAAAGATAGCAGCTGCCCCAAGAGGAAGTAGTTTTAGATCTTTTCTAGTATTATTGATGGAGGGGAGGAATATTGGAGACCAGGGGGCTGGCTTTTACTAAGAATTTGGGTAGTAATTCCTAGAATTGGGTTCCCTCCCGTTTTCATACTTTGTATGATTATCTTGAAACTGTCATGGTGATTTCAAAGGCAGAGAAAATTTAAAACAACAATGTCAATGATGTCATAATTAGCCAAAGTTCATGTAAGGTGGCAGAGATACTGACAAGCCCGTCAAAGCCAGTTCTCATTAGTGGTTATCAGCCCCTCTAGTTAGCTTCTGTTTAAGAATTATTTATTCTAATATCTGCAACCAATCTTCAAGCCCCTGCATCCAGTCTCATCCCTGTCTCCTACTCACCTACTCTAGTACCTGCACAGTAACAATCACCAGAAC
>CAUYSK010077791.1:0-66461 GCA_963575035.1 Avahi laniger | reverse complement strand
GTTCCTGAACATTGTTTTGTTCAGCTAACTGCAGTAAGGTCTTTGGGGGCAAGAATACCAACTAAGTAATTGCATTTCAACCTAAAGCAGACTATGAGGTTCAAAACCTAACTAATAAACCAGGTACAAAGAATATTTCATTTCTTGTATACTCCTGGATAGAGCTGGAACGCATTCTACTGAGTGAGGTATCCCAAGAATGGAAAGACAAGCACCACATGTACTCACCATCAAATTGGTATTAACTGATCAACATATAAGTGCACATATAAGAATAACATCTATTGGATGTTGGGCAGAGAGGAGGGGGAGGGAGAGGAGGGAGGAGGGGACAGGTATATGCATACACAAAGAGTGTAATACGCACCACCCGAAGGATGGACACATATGAACCTCAGACTTGGGGAAGAGGGCAAGGGCAACATATGTAACCTAAACATCTGTACCCCCATAATATGCTGAAATAAAAAAATTAAAAAAAAAGAGTATTTCAGAGTAATTTGGGAAGTCACAGCCACTTTTTATAGTCATCAAAGCGCTAATCCTGATTCTTAAATTTGTATATAATGGAGAGAGAGTTATGCCTTCATGCAGAAGAAGCCGTGTGTTATGGACCCATTGCCCTCTAGATGGATGTTAAGTACATTCTATATGACAACCATAGGATCGATATGTGCAAAATGGATATATTGCTAAGGGCTAAAGCATGTAGGATTGACTAGAAGGGAAATCGATGAAGGCTGGATTCTTTAGGGAAGCCATTATGAAGTTCAGCTAGGAACAACTGACAAATCTGAATTTGTGAAAGAGGTAGGAAACCATGCAAAGGTAGATTTATGGGAAGTCACTAAGGCAGTGATGAACATTCTGTCTTCTCACCATACTTTTGAGTTTGTGAAGTCTGCATGTTTAACTACCTAAAACATATACATTGCTTCTAGGAAGAGGCTTTTATACAAAAAGAACCTAAAACATTATGGTTTTTTCCCTTAAAAATCAAAAGAATAAACAAAGCCATGGTACGTTTATGGAAATGCCTATATATAAATGAAGAAGTATGCACACTAGAATAAGTACTGAACTTAAACTTTTAAGACACAGATGCTCAACACAGTTCTGCTATTAACTAGCCTCAAACTTTTGGTGAGAATCTTCCCCTTCCTGGACCTCAGTCTGGCCATCTGTAATGAATGAAGGAATTGAATAAAATAAGTAAATAAATATCATTTCCCAAATGCTTCAATGTTCCTTTCCTGTTCTACATTTCTAAAACTTTTTTTGAAGTGACTAGGAAAATGTGTAGAACTCTACATGGTATAATGATTTTGAACATGGGAAAGCTCATTGCGGGCTGAGGTTGATTTGGGAGCACATGAGAGATACCCAGTTCAAGTGGGTGGTGAAAGGAACTCCAAACAAGAAATTGGCATCCTTCTTTCATTGTGTCCTGTCCATTGCCAGTCTTCTTTCCAGTGGCACGGGGGGTTGGGTCTCAACCTCAAATCTCATGAAGAGACATCAAGCTAACATCAGACAGATGCAGCAATGTTTAGCTATACCCTATCTGATGGAGAAGTTTGGTGTCACGTTTGGAAAGAGAAGATCTAATCCAATTGGTTTGATCCCTGACCTAGCTAGCTTCCTCCACTTGCAGTTCATCATTTCAGGGGGACATAGCATCAGTATCTTAAAGACTACCAGTTAGTTTCCTTTCACACACACCCAGAGGGATGTTCGAGTTGGAGAATCCTGTTTGACAAATGAAATTTAAAAATGAGTAGAATGAGAGGGTGGAGTAAGTCAAACAGAAACATTTCCCACTTTTCAACATATATACTTAATATTGTTATCGGTCTAGGTTCCACTCTGATGCAAGGAAAGAAAACACAGGCTTGCACTTACTTATGTCATTGTATTACTTTTTAATTTGGAAATAAGAAAGACTATTGTGTTGCTCAGTGCCTGCGTTTGTGAGCGTTAGGAAGAAGGGTGGGGTTAGAGATGGCATGGAATGAAATCACTTCTATTTTAAGTAGTTCATTGCTTCTCTTTGAAAATATAAATTAAACATAAGCTGTTAGAAAGGACAGGGCTTTGCACCAAGCCGTGTGGAAGAGAGCTGAGGATTTAAGACCCTCTGTATTAGCATGTTTGGCTTGTTTCGCATAATGCTTTCCAATATCAAGATTCATTGCTGTAGACTGTGGCACTGATTAATGATTATACAGATGGAGATATCTTGTAAAAATTATTCAAATAAGTGAAATCTGGATAGATTTTATACCAAAACAGGAAATCTGACTAGTAAATATAATCGACTAGCCCCATTAGCCTGAATATCTCTTATAACCCACCTAGAGGACAGGTTCCATCTAGAGCTGATATACCACATATTTCTTGTCTTGACAAGGGGAGTTGATAACAGGTAGTATAAAAAAGCTCTGGGATAGGTATAAGAGCCTTCTGAGCTTGGCTGTACCATTTATGAGCTATGTGGTCTTGGGCAAGATATCTGGACACATCCACACAAAAAAATCTCATTTAAAAAAAAAGAAGATGAGAATGCCTGTTCTTCCTTATCCAGAATTGTGAAAATTGATTGAAATTAATGTTTATGGCACAACAATGGTTCAATAATAACTCAGTACCTGAATGCCAAGTTCTTAGCATTATCTTAAGTATAATATTATAACTGAATCATCTTTGATTTTTACAAATGACCTAAGAGATCAGTATTACGTTTTCTTTTTCTTTTCTTTCTTTTTTTGTGAGACAGAGTCTCACTCTGTTTGCCTGGGTTAGAGTGCTGTGGCATCAGTCTAGCTCACAGCAACCTCAAACTCCTGGGCTCAAGCAATCCTTCTGCCTCAGCCTCTTGAGTAGCTGGGACTACAGGCATGCGCCACCATGCCCGGCTAATTTTTTATATATATTTTTAGTTTCCAGTTAATTTCTTTTTATTTTTTTAGTAGAAATAGGATCTCACTCTTGCTCAGGCTGGTCTTGAATTCCTGAACTCAAACAATCCTCCCGCCTCGGCCTCCCAGAGTGCTAGGATTACAGGCATAAGCCACCGTGCCCAGCCTACCTTTTCTTTTTTAAAGAGGAGAAAACTGCTGCTCAGGATGCTAAAGGGACTTCTCTAAACTCACGTGATAAATGAGAGGCAGAATAAAGCTTTAAGTCAGCTTTTCCTGGTTCTAAAGGCTATCCTTATTCAATTGCTGTGTAGTACTCTTGGGCAGCTGCAGAGGACCAAACAAGTGACTCTAAGTTCAAAACACTTTTCAGTTCTGGAGTATCATCTCTATAAGCAAAAATATGTTTTAAAAGTCTCTATTGCAGCTTTGATTATTTCTATTTTGATTTTACAAGCACAATTAGAAAGCTTATCAGAGTGTACTCATTTCTTAAGACTTTAAAATGTCGCTTAGTCCATGAAGCTCAGTTCAGTTAAACTCCTGGTCAGGGCTAGTTACTTCTTATTTGCATTAACAAGACTTTTGGCAATTTTAAATATACAGTAGTCTTTCGTGTTTTCCTGTGTCTGTCTTTTCCTTTAGACCAATGTAGTGTCATGTGGCTATTTAAATGGAACTTCATCAAAATTATTTAAAATATAGGTCCTTGGTTACGCTAGTCACATTTCAAGAGTCCAACAGCCACATGTGGCTATTGGCTGCTGTAATTGGCAATGTAGACACAGGACACTTCCATCATCCCAGAAAGGTGTGTTGCACGGTGCTTCTGTAGCTCAGGGGTTGTATACTATGGCCTGTAGGCAAAATCTGGCCTGCTGCCTGTTTATGTAAATTAAGTTTTATTGGAAGACAGCCATATCCATTCATTTAATGTTTTCTTTGGCTGCTTCTGTGTTACAAGGAAAGAGTTGAGTAGTTCAAACAGAGAACAAACGGCCCACTAAGTCTAAAATATTTATCATCTAGACCTTTAGCAAGAAAGTTTTGCAGACTTCCAATCCAGATTGAAAGCTGCTTGAGGTTTGAAGCTCCAAGCATGTTTCTTTTATTTTGGGTCCTATCATATTAGATTATTTGGTAAGAACCAATGTTCACTTACTGAAGTGAGTTGACATCAAATTAAGAAACTAATCCAAGGTCTCACATCTAGTAAGTGATGGAGCTAGAACTCAAAACAATTTCTTCTGATACAAAACTATGTGCTCATGTCATGCTATCATGCTATCTCCTGATCTTCTGGGGTCGTTAGGACACCAGTCAAAACCTGAGGGTAGCCATGGATAGGGACCATCAGTAAGATTCCCTCCGGATGGGTTCAGGTTCTCAACATGCCTATCTATGGGATCCTCACATAAAAGCAATCACAATGGATAATAAAAGGGAAATTCAGACTCATTTGGATTTCCATTCCTCCTTTCACCTTATTTCTCCCTATTCTCCATTTTGCTGTCTCTGCTCCAGCTGCAATTATCTCCCTTTCTCATTAATTTACTGGGCACGCTGCACTTTTCAGGTGCTGGAAGAGATACCATGCAGGGTTGTTCAGGTTGTGCACCACAACGTACGTGACTGATCACGGTTGCAATTATGTCTGCAATTCTCTTCCCCCCAATATCCAATGACTCTCTCCGTGACTTTCTTCAAGAATGTGTTCACTTCCATTTCCTCTTAAGGAAACCCCTAGCACTTCCAATCCCCTTCACTCACATTTATTTTTCTAAACATTTATATTCTAACGTAGGATAATATTTATTTACTTTGTTTATTTTTTATTTTCCCCTTTCCCTGGAAGCTCCATGGAGGGCAGGTGTTTTTTGTTGTTGGTGGTTGATATTCCCCAGTGCTGAATAAAGGATTTGGAACAAAATCCTTCACTCTCTTCTTCTGAATTTCTGTGCTTGCTGGTAGTCATATCTTAGGGGGTCAGGAGTGAAATATACCTCTTAATTAACAAAACCAACGATAAGCACCTTGGCCCAGGTCCTTTGGTAAGTTTTCTTTTCTTCTGTAATCATAAAGGATCATAGCTTTGTGTTATTTTGAAATCTGAATATGCCTGAATATACATTAATATAGATGATACATAAATATATGTATATATGAGTAGTACAAGGAATGAGGGTTGTGGCTAAACATGTAGAATAATGAAATTGCATGTGCGAGTGGGTGTGTGTGCATGTAATGGTGTGTGTAAGAGAGAGAAAGGGAGAGAGATTGAGCATGGTGGTATGGTATTTACTGGAATAAATACCAAATGTTGGATTTGGCTGAATGCTAATAAAATCTATAATGTATTTATTGAACACAGCTAAATATGTGGTGGCAAACATGCTTTGAGCAACTGAATCACCCAATGCAGCTACCAAACAGTGTTATCTCTCTTGGTGCTATATTGTTTCTGGTAGTTTCTTGAAATCTGAAAGAGATTCTGTTTGTTCCTTCCTATAAGATTTCTTTTCTTTTTTTTACCAAAAAAAAAAAAAAAAAGAATCTTAGAGATTGTCCATAAATCAAATAGAAAGGCAGTAAGAAGTAGAATGAGGGATTCTGTTATCCCTCTGAAGTCTCCCTACATTTTTACTCTCTAAATATATTGAAAGATCACTTATATTCCTTTGAATCATTTTTAACTGAAGGAAACAATATCTCACTGCTATTTCAAAGAATCGGTTAATTTTGCATAATCTGGACAGATAAGAAAAATTAGGTTCAATGCTGAGGAGCATGAAAAAGAGTTTCGTTCCATGTGTCCTTGCTGTACAATTTAGTGTTGATGCCAATCTTTTAACTGCCTTTGAAGTGGGGCTGAAGAAGCTTATAATAAAGATAATAAAACTATGAAATTTAGACTCTGTATTGGCTGAAATTGAATAATTAGTTTAGAATTTCTTAAATAATGTGGGAGGTAGGGGCAGAGAAAAATAGAAAGAATGAGAACGAGATGCTCAGCAACAGAAACTGATAATTTAATCCATACAGATGGATGGATATTCACGGATGCCGAGTGAATACTAACCGCTGTTGTGCAGAGATGGACAGGATCTGTATTAGCACAGAAAGAGGTTACAGAGAAGCATTCCCAACATCAAACAGCCTACCTCTGGAGGACAGCAGAACAATAAAAAGTCAAAAAAACCAAAAACAAAAACAAAAAACAACACATACTAATACCCATTTAGCATTGTTAACTTTTTGAATGTGTTCATCCATCCTTTTTCTTGTTTTGTTCTTTCCATAATCTCATGTTTATGTCTAAAGGAGAATTGCTAAATTAAAAACAAAACTAAAAAGCAATAGCAAAAGCTATAAACAGGAATGTCCTTTTTCTGTTTTGTTTTCCTTGTGTTCTTGGTGCTCCTATACAGTTTTCCTAACAATTTACCATAACAACATTGGTGATTTCAAGTTTGTATCGTAAGTGAAAGAATTATGTAAGTCTATATCAGATACCTTGATCCCGAACACCTCCTGTCTCTCCATCACCTTTATCTCTTTAGTCACCTGACCTTCATAATTTCTCTTAAAGGGCATTACAGAGGAAGACTTCCTACCAGAGAAAAGATCTTATTTTTTTTTGCATTGCTAGTTTGAAAGGTGCAGAAAGTATTCTGGGACCCAAACAGATCACTCCAGATCTATTTTTAAATATATAAAATCAGGGACAATTGACTTGTGTTTCCACATAATGAATGTAATAAACTAGTTTTGTCTTTAAAGCTCATCTTATTCTACATGGTGCAGGACTCACTGTGGCACCATCGCAGGTTAAGTGACCCCTACTTCGCCTGTGACATTGTACAGAGGGCCAGTTGTGTGAAACAAATCTTGAAATCTCTGAGTTAAAAACGGGAATTATGTATGATGGAAAAACTTTTCGAAGTATGGATTATAAATTGGAGAGGCAAATTATATGACTTTTTTCAGAAAAGACAACATCATTAGACTAAGTGCATAGAAAACTTCCCCAAATGATTAAGATCCTTTTTTAAATATAAGCCTATCTAAATTCTCAATATTTTATTTTGAGCTCTCTCTTTTGGAATCTTTCTCAGAGCAATGACCACATTTTTCTTTTAATAATTTCAACCTGATTATAGCAAATCTTCACGTTCTGAATGAGAAAGTTGAATTTCAGAAATAGCTAATTCTGAACCAATTTTAACAAGTATAAACAATGGAAAAAGTAATCAGGCTGGCTAATATTATTTTTAATCAAAAATAATTGGTGAACAGTTAGTATTGAACTGTTTTTTTTAGTGGTATGAATACCGTCTAAGACAATTCCAAAACTTTGTTTAAATTATGATAGGATTAAAGAATGGTTGCTACATTCATCATAGACTCACTCTACCCTCTTCTCTTTGAAAGTCTTTTGTTCCTATGAGGAAAGATTCTAAAGTGAAGAGAAGACAGTGTTATCGGGTCACCTTTCTTGTTATATTGCTTTAGTAGGTCACTTTGAGCTGCTTACAAGATCCTAGGAAAGTTCAGCAACATAAGATTTATAGACTGGCCATGAAAATGCATATATCATTTTTTCTCTCTGAGCTTTGAAATGAGATTCTTTTTATTAAGAAATTATTTCATTTTAAGCCTTTAGGTCAAGTACAAACAAAAACAATGAATGATAAAGAACTTACATTTTACTTTTTGTCAGTGGGGAGACCTCTCTTTTGTAGATAAAATTGGTTACTGTTCTTAGTTAATTTTTCTCTTAAGAGTCAGAAAAAGAAGAGATTGTCTTCATAGATGATAACTACCAGTTTCAATATTAATTTACAGGAGTAAATCAAGTTATTTTTTCTTTAAAATGATGTCTTCCTATGTCAGTTTTGTTGGATGTTAATACAATATCATTTGTCATAAATTTGGTTCTGGGCATAGTCTTTCAAGTAGGAGAGAGGATTTTTATTTGGCAGATTAAGCCAGTTGTTTATTCGTGTGTGTGTGTGTGTGTGTGTGAGCACAAAAAGCAATGGGAACAGAGGAGATACAAAAAAATTTAACCTCTCATTTTGGAGGTTACACAAAATCCAATTGACCTTTTTAAAAAGATCTAATTGTCATGCACCCAGGTGCTTTCCGGGCTCGAACTGGCAGTCAAATATCACAAGAAAGGTTATTCTTGTTATTTCAAAATGTGCTTGAACCAAGAAGTATTGTCTGACCTTGGGGGAGCTCCAATTAAGCTCATCATGGGGTCTTCTGTTTAATTAATTAATTACTAAATGTTTGTCAAGTGTTTTGAAGATGTGAAATGAAATATCTGTGAAAATTAGTATTATTCATGAAAAGTAAATAAGACATTAATTCTTTTTATTTCCTCATAGGTACATTACTTTAGCTGGCCAACTTTTATGAGCCCAGAGAGTAGTTGTCTTCTTACAGTTTTGTAAAATGCACAATACAGGGAAAACGTGTAAATTCAGAAACGCAACTTATAAGGACTGGATAATATATGTTTCTCTGTCACTTTATGTAGCCCATGTTCTCTAATTTTATCAGTGATAAGTTGTCATTGTAGAATCAAATAGGAATGTGTAAATGTCTAGTGGTATTTTACAATGTTCCTTGCATTATTTAAGCAAACTTTAGAATTGTAGGAGAACCTTAAATTTCTGCATTAATTTAAAAGGGGGATTCGAGGTAGGTAGGAACAGAGGATTGTTTTCCCTTGGTACCCTTCAGTGAAAATTTTTAATAGAGTAGCTATTTGACCACATCTTCCATTTTACAGTATTAGTAATAAAAAGAAAGTTCAGTCCATTTGAAGTCCATTAAATTTCTGGACCTTGCTTATTACAACACTCATGAATATAGAACCAAAGAAAAATACTGATTGTGACTTAGAAAACACACACGTACAACACTGTAGAAAATGAAGGGTAACTATGGTGGCTTACAACTTGTGTTTTCTTCAAACCATGTCTCCCACTCATCATCAGATGTTTCAGCACCAGGAGACACTGAAATATACCAGAAAAACAGCTTAGTAGCAATTTTTGAGACATTCAAACATGTAATCTTTGTTATGGAACCTAGTATAGCTGCAAATCATGCTTTAAATATAAAATTGCAGAAGGTTTTGCAACCTTTAAATCTTTTCTTGTCATTTTATGTTTCTGGTGTTAAATTTTGCTGTGTTAATGTCATCTTCACTTGGTAATATTTACAGCACCTAAATCAATGCTGAGGACACACAGAATATTGAAAGATCAACTCTACTTATTCCAAATACACTTTAGTATTTTGACTGCCAAACCGGAGTCGAGAAATAACCGCAGTGGAATGATAATGAAAAGTGTAACAGTTTTATGACGGTTGAAGCTGACTTTATGAAAGTTGATAAATTTCATCTTGTAGGTTTCAATTTCTCATTCCCTACCAAGAGATGGGGAGAATACATTGATACTGCATTTCAAATTGGCTAGATCAGAAGGAACAGCAGCTAAAATCCATTACAACCCAATTACATCCATCAGCTGAAGCTGTGTGCATTCACTCGTGAACATCAGCATTTAATCCATAAAGAGGAACTAATGAGAAATTTGAAAATGGAATCCACGCATCACTAAGTTTGGAGAGATTTTTCTGGGATTAATGATCTGCCAGAGCATCTTCGACATGCTGGAAAGCCATTCTCTCTGGGTTTGTTTACTGACCAAGAGAAAAAAAAAAGGGTTTCCTTCTGTCTGCTCATCAAATATTTGAAAGACTATACTCATCTTAGTCCTTGAAAATGGGATGCTGTGAACTTTGGAAGTAAGGTACGTGTTGGTAGGACACACTACTGTCACGGAATGTGAAAAATTAAATTATTAGGTGGGAAGTTCCCACCTATAGCTTAGTAGCAAGTACCCTAAACAAATTCTTTTACTTCTATAGATGCTCAGAAAGAAGCATCCTTTTTATCTGAGTCCTGGGAGCATGTTTAGAGTTACATATAATGGCACTGATTCTATGCTGTAGCAACTCAAAAATAGTTTTCATTTTTGATTTTTGGTGATTGCATAGATAGAAATAATATTCCACATGTTGACCTGCAATTACTCAAAGAGGAACAAAGTAGCGTATAGATAGTATGACATAACCTTGTTCATAATTGCATGACTTTATATGTACAATTTCTGAGTTAATAAGTATATACTTTGTGACAACTTAACACTGGATGAAGCTTGAGTATGCTTTGGAATTTCTTCTCACTTGGCAAAATGATTTCTGTTGGCATGCAATTTAGGGATGTTATTCTATATGAGGTCTAAGAAGTGTAGTTAACAGATGAAAGAAATACATATGTGTAGTGTGGTGAATCTGATCCCCAATGATGTTTGGAAAAGTGTTGGGTTTCATTTGCTGTGTTCTGGAAATACAGTAAATATGTAGACTTCATTTTCAAATCACATCAGACAGTGTAATTTGTTCCTGTTTTCTGTGGTTCTTGCAGGATGCTTATCTGAGGAGCTGTGAATATGAGCACCTCGTGATGTGGATGGCTTTAATGGAGGTTAAAATAATATGAAATTAGAGTTCTTATTTGTTTCCACTTATGCAAAATTTCAGAGAGAAGTTTAACTTCTTTCTTGAAACAAGTAAATAGCACAGGGAACACAAAAAAGTTTGAGCTTTGTATTTTTAGCAAAGGAAAGCCATTGCGAGACGTTTGGTGGAGGAATAACATACACGTTTTTAGAAGGGTTACTCAGGCTGCAGTGAGGAAGACGTCATTGGGGTGAGGCTGTGAATGAAAAGGGCAGAGATGGCAATAAGGCTTTTGCTGTTAAGTATTGAGCATCGGTGGTGGAAAAGGTACTGGGAGAGGAGACGTGTTGAAGAATATACCAGAAGTAGAACTCACAGAACTTGGTTATTGAAATACCAGACTTTCATTTAGGGTAACTAGGTTGTCGGTGGTTCTATCCACTGAGAGAGGGGCCCTAGGGGAAGAGAAGATTAACTGTGGAAGTCTAAGGTCTCCACTTGGCCTTTGCTGATGGGGATGTGGACAGGGCTGCTATTTTTCTGTGCTGTTTATCTGAAGTAGGGTAGCTATTGTCTAAATGTTTTTGTCTTGCTAAAGTTTCCTTTCTTCTGTATTGTGTCTAGAGAGACCTTGCTTTTTATGGGACTTTTATTTTCTGCTATTGGTGTTTCCACTTCGCTGGCTCCTCCGGCACACAATGTGAGATATATGAGGCAAAAAGAAAAATTGAGAAAGTCACACGAGGTATTAATAATTCCTTGGGTTAAAGGTCCCAAATCGTATGCTTTCTCTCTCCACCTTTCAGAGTCCTTTTATGATTGTTTTCTATATAATGTCCAGGGCATTTAGGTGTACTTAGAAGGAGGAGTGAGGGGAAGTGCATCTACTACTCCATCTCGGTCTGGAACTGCAGGTAATTTAGGGTTTCATAAGCTAGAACAACCCTACTGGAAAAGAACCAAGAGGGTAAAGACAAAAGCAAAAAACAAAGTTCTATTACTGCCTGAAATATTGACCCTTAACATTTAGACGTAACATTATTATATCTTTATTTAAGATTTACTTTTCCATATTTACAGCATTATGAGAAACTGATCTACAAGTTCTGTTTCAAAAGTAAAGCGAAGAAAAGCCATAGCTGTGTGTTAGAAATAAGAGTTCCGTTTTTCTTATTTAAGATTAGCAATGCTTTTATTTAAGATTAGGGAAAATGGTTAATTGCGATGACATCTTGATTTTCTAATGTTAGAAAATCAAAACATATTAGAAGATAATTTAATATAAATTTAGTATAGAATAGAATAGGTGAAGAAATATGGAAAATACACATAAAGTAAGCCAATGCTGAAAAATTATTTATTAAATGTATTTTTTCTAATTGAGAAATTACATAATTATTTATAGATGAAATTTTATTATTAAATATACTCAAATATATACTAATATAAGTATATAGTCTAAGTTTCTGATAGAGAGAAAGAGAGAGAGAGAGAGGATGGGGAGGGAGAGAGAGAGAGAGAGAGAGAGAGAGAGAGAGAGAGAGAATTAGTGGATTAAACAAGAAGAAAACACATTTTATTTTTATTCCAGAGAAAGGTGGACGTTCTAGGACAAGTGAATGGCTTAACTCCATGAAGTTTTGGGGCAATTATTCTTATTGCTTCACTGGTTCTGAAGGGGTTACCCCCTTTTGCAAGGTCAAGTCTGGCTTCCTGGCAGTCTGGTGTTCCAACCTGTAGAAAGGGGAAAAGAGACAATGGATGAGAAGTGTTTGCTTTCAAGTAAGTCACATGGAATTGCAAACGTCATTTCCACATACATTCCATTTGGTGAGAACTTTCCCTCACTGATCACTTCCTCAAGGACACGGCCCCAAATTCCCTGCAGCTACAGTATCCAACTCGGCGTTTAGGATCTCTGGGTGATGTGCAATGCTTTCCATAGGGTTCCAATTTGGCTTCTGGTTAAGTGATAGAATATAAATTAATAGAAAACGTATCTGTCCCTAATCCTCGCAAATACCCAGTATGCAACCGGACAGTTGTTTTAAGCTGTCCCAATGACTCAAGGGAAGAATTGCGGATGCACAGTAGTTCTATAGCAATGGGAAAATTGCAAAGCTCTGCTGGCAAGGAATGATGGGAAATCCCTGCCGGCAGTGGTCTAAACTCCTTGGTCAAACGCTAGTTAGTTCTGCTTTCTGGAAGGAATTCCTTTGTCCGGTAATCCCCATTGCTCCTGATTTTGCCCTCTGGGAAATTCCTGCTTGTTCATTCTTACCTGTGGCTATGTTTGAAATCAGTACTGGAGAAAACACCCTTCTTGGGGAACGCACAGCTTCCTCAGCCTGCTCCGTGGGTGCATCTTGGAGATCTGCAGGCTGCTGTATTAGGGGAGTGATCACTGGCTTTTGCAGGCCAGGCTTGCTGTTTCATTGATAAAGTGATTTCCTCAAAACTTACTAGGGTTCTGGTTTGTTTACCCCCAGACACTTTTATGTGAAAGTTAAAACAGCAGTTGTCTTTTCCAGTCCTGACTCTGAGCACATTTACTAACTGTTCTCTCTGCTTAACTTTTCCTCTCTCAAGTGAATGGTGGCTATTGTGAAGTGATCTGAAACAAAAGGCTTAGGTGTGGAGGTCATCAGTCTGTAATTGCCAGCAAGCACAAAATCTCAGTGGCACGCAACACTAAGCATTAATTTAACTCGCGTGTCTACTGTTGGCTGAGATGTAGCTGATCTTCGCTGCGTTCGGCTGGATGCGTCAGCTCTGAGCTGTGGGCTGCGTCTGTGTATCTCTCATTCTCTTTGGGTGAGCATGTTAGCTGGGCTTCTTCTGGCGGCAATTTCAGAAGCAGAAGAGAGCTTCTGCCACAGCAGGAATTTGCTACGCCTTTCATGGCTTGTGCTCAGATCTGGCCACGCTCACTTTTGTCCACATTACATTGGCTAAAGCTGGACACATGGCCAGACCCAAAGGCAAAGGTGGGAGAATATTTGCACCTTTAGCATGAAGAATGCCAAGTCACGTGACAAACGCTACAGGGAGGATGAAGAGTTAGAGCCAGTAGATCAATCTACCATGGGAAACACCACCGTTTTCTGGACTTCCTCTCTGACAGAGAGCACTCAAGGGAAGTCTCTCTTATTTCTTGCTGTTTGGCTTTTCCATACCTCTAAGCCTTGAAATTTTCTCGTTTCTCAGTCTATTTAGGTTGCAAGAAAAGAATCTCCTTTAAGTGAGCTATTATTTTTCCTATTACTACTTGTGCAGTTAACTTTCCTGACTTTATCTCTTTTCTTAAAAGCATCAAAGATAAGGTAACACAGACCAGCCTTCTAGTCACTCACTGAGCCAGAATCACCTATTTTATGTTTGATTTGGACCCCAGACTACTCACCAGTTTCGTTACCAAATACTCTAGATGTTAATGTTCAGTGAGGGAAAGAGAAATCATTTCAGGTCTTTTGAGAAGAAAAGAATTTAATATAGGGAATTCAGGGCTTACAAAAGATGTAGAAGAATGGGAGTCAGAAACTATCACTACTTTGAAGTTCAAGGTCAACTGTCGTAGGTGAGATCCAGATGTTAGGAGGCTGCAGCCGCTGCTGCTTCTGCTGCTTGTGCAACTAACTGCCTCCCAGTCCAGGCAAAGCTGTGGACCAGACACAAATGCTGAGCATGCTGCACGTGAAGATAGGCGTCCCCTTGACCTTGCTTGCTTAAAGAAAAAAATAGCAGGAAATCGCCCCTGCCTGTCTTTCCCCACACAGTGTCTTCCCAGCACACTAGCTGAAACCCAGCTGCATCCACATCCCTAGCTAAAGATATGTCTTTGAAATGCACTTTTCTATGCAGCTCAAGAAGCAGAGAAGAGGGCAGAGCCAGTGATCATAAGACAATGTCTGTCACATACCAAAGAAAGCAACTTTATCCCTCGAATCTCAAAAATGGCTGTGTGATTGAGAAAAATAACTTTGAAAAGCAGCTGATAAAAGCTGGTTAATTTTATGCATGAAGCATTAGCAATGAAGAAAATATCCATGAAGTTTTATAAAATAACTCTGCTGTGTCAGAAATCAAGAATATAACTTTCAGGAATGAAATATGCACAATCATGGAAAATATTTTGGAATATAATACATTTCTGTGGATATTCTCATGTGCACATCTCAGAAGAGAATACGTGAATCCGTAAATGTAATGGCAAGTATAATTTCATCAAATCTAGAAGAAATGAAAATGATGTAAATTCAGAGTAAACACTTTTTTGAAATTTATATTCTTTAGCTTAAATCATCTTACCTAAAATGTTGATGTGCCATTATAATAAAGAATATTAAGTATAAGAAGAAATATTCTTCATCTTTAAAAGATGCACTATAATCTTGGCTACATAGGAGCAGAAACTGATTTGAATTAAGATTTTGGTATTTTCACTCTAATATTTTTCAGTATAAAAATGCAATAAGATAAAAAGGGCTCATTACTGTTCTCATTCCAGAGAGCATTGCTGTTTTCATTAACAATTTACCCTTTCATTTTTCTATGTATAATTGGACATATGCGATATTATACGTGGTTTAATCTTTTTTCCTGGATATTTTTCACTTAAGTTTACAACTTTCATTTTGAGTAATATTTAGTTAATTATTCTTTTATTGGTAGTACTGAATACATACACGATCACACACCTCTCTTTAAACTACACAGCTAGAAGAAAAATACTGGTAAAATGGTACATATGATTTACATTTTCATCATTCCATCAGATAGCACTTAAAATTATAAATTTATATTTGAAAGAAAGAGAATAAAAACATTTTATTTTCTATACAGTGCTAATGCTAAATTACTGAATTTCCCAAGCTTTGCCAATCTTGTAAAAAACAAACTTATTATCATCGAGGTTCTAATTTGCCATGAGGTTGAGCATCTTTTCATATTTTTAGCACTCTTTTTGTCTTTTGTTTAGGAAATTGCCTGTTTATTACAATTTACTGTTGGATTTTGGGATTTTAAATTCTTATCAATTTCTTAGAACTATTAATAGATATGTGTGTGCATATGTATGCATGTGTATATATGTATATGTATAGTTCATATATATATATGTGTGTGTGTGTTTATATATATATATATATATATATAGAGAGAGAGAGAGAGAGAGAGAGAAAGAGAGAGAGGGAGACAGAAAGAGAGAGAGACCTCTGTGTGTGTATTATGGTCCTAAATATATAAAACAAGTTTCTTGTCACATTTCCTCTTTTTGTTTGTTTGCTTTGCAGATATTTAAACACTTCTGTGCTCAAATATTTCAAATATATTAATCTTTCCCTTTATGATTATTATATTATGAGTAAAATACACTGTTCTGCACTGCAATTATATTAATAGGTAACTGTTTAATTCAAGTATTTGAGTGATACGTATTTTTCAATCAATTCTTTTCAAGTATAATTTACATACAAGAAAATTTACATTTCATATATATAGTTTAATGAATTTTGACACACATATATGGTGATTTAACCAACTTCCTAATCAAGATAGAGACTATTTCCATCATCACAGCTGCCCTTGGTATCCGATAGGAAGTCAATCTATTTTCCCTGCCCCAGGCAACCACTGAATACGTTTCTGTAAAGAAAGATTAGTTTTACCTATTCTAGAATTTTACATAAATGGAATTGAGCAGTATGTATTATCTTATGTCTAACTTTTTTCCCTTAGCATATGGATTTTTAGATATATCCATCCATGCTACTGCATGTATCAATAGTTTTTTTTTTTAATTTCTAAGTATTGTTTCATTGCATGAATGTGGCAGTTTGATTGTACACTCACTTGTTCCTGGACATTCAAATCATTCCCAGTGTTTCACTATTATGAGTAAAGCTGCTATGAATATTTATATGCAAATATTTCTGGGACAAGTTTTTATTTCTCTTGGGGAAATATCTAGAAGTGGGATTGCTGAAGTATATGGTAAGTAGATGTTCAATTTTATAAGACATTAACAAACTTTTTCACAGTAGTTGTACTATTTTACACTACCATTGAAAATAAATGGGTTCTAGTTGCTTCAAATTCTTGTCATCACTTGATATTGTCCTGTTTTGGGTTTTCTTGTCATTCTAATAGGTGTGAAATGGTTTTAATTTGCACATCCTTGATGATTAATAGAACTGAGCAGCTTTTCATGTGCTAATTGGCAACTTGTACATCATCTCTGGTGTAGTGTCTGTTCAATTCTTTATTTATTTATTGAATGTTTTTTGGTATTATTTTAATAGTTAATCATATATTCTGAATATAAATCCTTTGTTGGATAGAAAGTCTATTTCCTCCCAGCGTGTGCTTATCTTCATATATATAATATATATTTTTTAACCATGTCATTTATCTTTTTTTATTGTGGTAAATTATATATAATTTAAAGTTTGCCATTTTAACTGTGGCATTAATTAATAATCAATTCATTAATGAATTGATTAATAATTAATGAATTGATTAATAATTCAGTGGCATTGATTATATTCACAATGTTGGGCAATCATCAGCTCTGTTTATTCCCTAAACTTTTTCATCTCCCCAACCAGAAATTTTATTACCATTGAGCTCCACGTTCTCTACTTCCCCCAGCCCTTGGTACTCTTTAACCTACTTTCTGTCTCTATGAATTTGTCTATTCCGGATATTTCAGGTAAGCGGAATCAAACTATATTTGTGCTTTTGTGTCTGGCTTCTTTCTCTTGGCACCATGTTTTCAAAGTTCATTCACGTTGTAGCATGCATCAGAACTTCTTTGCTTTTTATGGTTGAATGATATCTCCTGTTACATGTATATAACACATTTTGTTTCTCCACTTACTATTGATAAGTGGATATCTATTATTGATAGACACTGGTTATTTCCATCTTTTGGCTACTGTAGCTAATGCTACAATGAACATTAGCATTCAGGACTATGTCTGATTGAGTCCCTGTTTTTAATTCTTTTGGGTACATATCTAAGAGTGGGATTGTTAAGTCATATGGTAATTTTATGTTTAGCTTTCGGAGGAACCACCAAACTGTTTTCCACGGTAGCTGCTTCATTCTCATCCCCGTCTGCAATGTATGTGGATGCTAATTTCTTCACATCCTCAACAACACTTATTTTACTTTACTTATTTTTTGGAACGGGGTCTCACTCTCACACAAACTGGATATAGTGATATGATCATAGCTCACTGCAGCCTTCAACTCCTGAGCTCAAGCAATTCTTCTGCCCCAGCCTCTTGAGTTGCTGGGACTACAGGTGCACACCACCATGCCCAGCTAAGTTTTTCTAGAGAAGGTCTTGCTATGTTGCCCACGTTGGTCTCGAATTCCTGGACTCAAGCATGCCTCCCACCCTGGCTTCCTGAGTAGCTGGGATTATATAGGCACAAACCACCGTGCCCAGCAATAGGACATTTTAAACTACACATGCAGCTCATAGTATATATCTATTGTACAGCACTATTGTAAGCTCTATGTGTTAGCTTTTGTTATTATATTGTTTAAAATTTTTTAAACTTATTATCTTAATATTTATTTAATATTTTAGAGATGGGGTCTTGCTATGTTGCCCAGGCTGACCTCAAACTCCTGGTTTCAAGCAGTCCTCCTGTCTCAGCTTCCCAAGTTGTTGGGATTATGAGCATGAGACACCATGCCTGGTTCCTTTTTTCTTTTTTGATAATAGCCATCTAGTGAGTGTGAAGTGGTATCTCATTGTAGTTTTGATTTGCATTTTTCTAAATATTAGTGACATTGAGCTTCTTTTCACATATTTATTGGCCATTAGTGTATTTTCATTAAAGAAATGTCTATGTAAGTCCTTTACCCATTTTTAATTGGCCTGTTTGTCTTTTTGTTGTTGCATTATAGCAATTCTTTATATATTCTTGATATTAAACTTTAATCAGATGTACAATTTGCAAATATATTCTCTCATTCTGTAGGACGTTTTCAAGAAGGTCAGGAGGCAGTGTGGATATTGCGGGGGTGGGACTGAGGGCCAGGGCTGCCCCAGGTGGTTGGAATTCTGCCCCAGGTGGTTGGGGTTCTACTCCTGCTCAGGTTCCGTGGGAACAGCTGCCATGAGGCTTCTCAGGTGGAGTGTGTGGCACCTGTTCAGCTCAAAACCCCCGTTGGCGGGGAGAAGTGCTTGGCTCCCAGGCACAGGACACCTCACAGGAGAGCGTTTGCTCTGCCCGCTCCTTCCCCAGCCCGGCAGTGGCAACGGGGAGGCGGCTGCAGGAAAGCCGAGCCCCCGTCCAGTGTAGACCTGGCCCTACACCCAAGAGCTCAGAATGGAGTCAATTGTGGCAACTTCAAACGGAAGTCATCAGGTCTCTGCTGTACCCACTGGCCGGTGCAATGTCGCTTCATAGACTCCAAGCAGCTCTCTGATCAGCCCAGACGTCTGTGCTGGAATCGGAGGCCCCCACAGCCCAGGTGCAGTGCCTGCAGGGGGGTGTGGAGCCCCAGGGCGCTCTCCCCATCCTTCCCCACCTGAGGATGCCTCCCCATGTACCTTCTGATCTTGCAGAATGGATCACCTGTCACCTTCTCCTTCACTCTGAACGTTCCCCATCACATCTCTCCCCATTCACAACGCTCCTTCCTAGAAGGCCCCTCCATAGGTGGGCATCCACCTGCAGCTTTCAGTCCTCTCCTGAGAACTGCCTACGTTCCGCCTGCTCTTAGTCCGCCATCTTGTCCCTCCTTCCCAATTTCTCTGTATTTTTCTTTTTTTCCTTTTTTAAAACCGGTCAAATTTAGCAGTGGGGGATTGTATACCAACTTTAGTGACACTAATGTTAATAAGTTCTGAATTCAACATTTCTTGTAGACAATATGCATTTTAATTCAATCTGAGCCATTTTTCTTTTAATATAAGCTTTAGGTTTAATGTTAAAATTTATGCACACAATTAATATGTATGATATAATAGATACAATGAAAGAAAGAGACTTGATACTGCAGAGAAAGAGAACACATAGCAAGAACAAATAGGACATATAAAAAGAGATCAAGAATTATGCCTGAAGAAAAATTCTAATTCCTAGAGCAAAATTAATATAGTCTGTATTCTCTAAATATAATGCAATAAAATTAGAAATTTAAAATGTCCGTGTAGGCAAAACTTCAAATATGTTCTTCTAAATAAATTGTGATATAAAGACAAAGTCTAAACTAAAACTAACAACTATTTTGATGCTGAAAGACATTAAGATTAGCACATAGCAAAAGCTGTAGGATATAGTCAAAGTGGTACTGAGCTTAAAAGTGATAGCATAGAATTGCATATACTTAAAATAACAATTTTAAATTAATAAATTACACATTCAAAGTAAAAAGTTGGAAAAGAAAAAAGAAACAAACCTAAGGAAACTTAAAGGAATTAGTAGAAACAAAATAAATGGAAAACAGAAATAGAAAGCAGAGATGAACAAGAAAATGAAAAGCAAACTCTTTAAAATTATGAACAAAATGCACAATCTAGAGCACTTCACCAATTAAAAATACAAACAAATAGTAGTAAGAATGAGAAAATAATACAATTCTAAATATAAAGATAATTTAAAGATGGTTTATGTTAAAAATTGGGCCTCATGATAAGAATTATTTTCTAGTGACCTGAATTACCAAAGTCCACCTAAGGAATGGTAAGAAAATGTTGCTGCCATGGGGGAAAGTATTGGAAACTTATCTGTTATCACAAGGGGAAATCAGACTCAGAATGTCTTATGGATGAGGCTAACTGCATCTCTGCAGAGATAATTTCATTGTGATGCAATGTTTTTCATTTGACATAAAGAAATAATATCCTTCTCATAGCATTCTAGGAATGCAATATCACTCTGATATCAAAATTGAATAAAGATTGTACATAAAAGAAAGCTCATAAACACAGATATGAAAATCATAAATGAACTATTAGCAAATTAATTTCAGGAATGTGTTAGCAGAATAATACATTATGTCCAAAAGGTGTATACCAGAAATGCAAAAGTGTTTCAGATTATGAAAAGTGCATTAATTTAATTAGTACATTAACAAATTAAAGGACAAAAGTGAATAAACACCTCAATATAGTGAATACATCATCTGATTCATTACAATATTTGTTTCTGGCTCTGAGAAAAGCAACTCTTAGTAAACTAGTTATAGAAATAAACTTCTAAAACTTAGCTTAAAAAATGTACCAGAAACCTTAAGAAAACTTCATAAATAATTGTGCAATATTTTATGTGTGGTAGATTGAATAATACCCCCTTCCTTCAAAAATCTCCTAATTTCTGAAACCTGTGACTACGTTACCTAATGTGATAAAAGAGATTTTGCGGATGTGATTAAGAATCTTGATATGGGAATATTATGCTGAATTATCTGCGTGATAGGAGTTTAGACAGAAGTGAAGGCAATCTGAAGATGGAAGCAAGGGGTTTCAGTGTTTTGAAGAGGGAGTCTGGAGCAAAGGTATGCAGGTGGCCTACAGAGCAGGTAAAGCCAATGAACCTGTCTCCCTTTCAGCCTCCGGAAGGAACCAGTCCTGTGGTCACCTTGATTATAGCTCCGTAATCCTCATTCTAAATTCTGACCTTCACACTCTAAGAGCGTCCATTTGTGTTGGTTTAAGCCACAAGGTTAGTGGTAATTTGTTACAGTAGAACCAAGAAAACTACTACAGAAAAATCTGTAATAAGTCAGAAATAAGAACAGGATCTCAGCTATCATATCAACATTGATGTGTGTTGGAGATACTATACCATGTAATAAAATGAAAGAATATATGTGTGTATATACACACATGCGTGACAAAGACAAACTGTCCAAAGGAAAAACAATCACAAGAGTCGATAAAAAAGCTATCAGAACTAGTAACAGTCCAGGAAGGTAGCCAGATAAAAAAATCGATATGAAAAAATCAATAGCTTTCTTATACACCAGCAATGGCCAATTTAAAATGTAATAGAAAAATGGGTCCATTTAGAATAGCCACAAAGCTCATTAAATACTTATGATTAGATGTGACAAGAAACTTTTAAAACTGATTAAAAAAAAAACTAGAGAAGTTTATTGAAGGTCATAAGGCAAGCCCTTTAAAAAGGGGAAAGTTACACTATGTTCCTGGTTAAGAAGGACTCTATTTGAAAGAGGTAAACTTTCCCCGAATTATTCTGCATATTTAAAATTAATCTGAAAATTATCTGTTGTTGATTGTAATTTAATTTTTAAGGAATTTATATGATGATTTTAAATTTATTATGGAGAAAAATAGGCACTCAAAATTCAGATAATATTTGAAAGAGGACCAATGAGAGACTAGTCCCACCAAAGAGCAAAATATATTATAAAATTACAGCAATTTAAACAGTGTGGTTACTCCAGGAAACAATAAGAAAATTGTACAGAATATAGAGTTCAGAAATATCCATTCATGTTTTTATAAGGATTCAACTTATCAAAAATTTGATTGATGAAATAGGGGGTAAAAGATGGACTATGTCACATTGATGCTTTGAAAGGTGACTGTTTATTTGGAAACATTTATTTAACTCTCTCTATAACCTCACTTAAAATAATTTTTTATAGATTGATTAAAAACTCAAATAGAAAACAGTTCCCTAAAATTTTAGAAGAAAATACAGAAAAACTTTAAAAATCTTGGAATTGCAATGCTTTTTTAATTATAACACAAACCTTGATGTGACCGGGGACATAATCAGTGAATTTGACTGCAGGTGAATTATAAAAAGTATATGGTTAAAAGTGACAGAAAGAAAATATTTGCACCGTCTATGAAAATAAAGCATTAAAAAATGAAAATAAAGCATTAATCATTATATACATTAGAAATCCTACAAATTAACAAAAAAGACAAAATAAACAAGTCAATGAGCAGAGAATTTGAAGCAATTCACGCAAACACATACACGAATACATATGTCAACATTACTAGTCTTTGCATTAGATCAGCAAAAATCTAAATTAATGATAAATAATTAAAGCCCGGCAAGGTGTTCTAGTTATAATTTACTGTGTAAAAAATAATCCCTAAATTAGCAGCTTAAAACATCAAATATTTATGACCCATTGTTTCTGTAGATCAGGAATTATAATATCCACAGGATGCGTACAGGAATTATCTGCTGTACGGTTATCTATTGAAGCTTAAAAGGCACAAACCCTCAATAAAAATTCTTGAAGTTCCTTTTTATAAATATGTTCTATGGACATATTTTCACAACTGTTCGAAGACACATACATAAGAATGTTCATTGAAAAATTGTCTTAGTGAAGATTGGGAAGCTGCCTCAGTTCTAAGTTATGGTTAAACAAGTGTGGTTTGCTGTATCTAGGAATCTGGGGCGCTAGTTGGAAAGGAAGAGATAGAGTTAACGTACTGACAAAGACAGTCTCTTAGCCATATTGGATTTTTTTATTTAAATATGTTTTTGGCTTACCGAGGAATAACTGATATACAAAAATTGCATGACATTTAATGTATACATATTCATGAGTTTGGATATACACATACACCCATGATACCATTACCACAACTGAAGTACTAAATACATCCACCATTTCGAAAAATTCCTTATGTTCTTTTGTGTGTTTTTTTTTTTTTTTGGTAAGAACATTTAACATATTTTCTTAACATTTAAAGTGCACAATACCATATTGCTAACTATAGGTGCTAGGTTGTGCAGCAAATCTCTAGAACTCATTCATCACACATAACAGGAACTTGATACCTGTTGAAAAACAACTTCCTCTTCCCCCTGCCTCCAGCCACAGGCAACCATCATTCTATTCTCTGAATCTATGAGTTTGACTATTTTAGCTACCTCATTTAAGTGGAATCAGCAGTGTTTGTCCTTCTGTGGCTGTCTAAGCCATATTGTTAAGTGACAGAAGACAAATTACAAAACAATGCCTTGACTCCTCTAGAATCTCATTATGGAAAAAAAATAAATGCAAAACTAGACATAAATTTAAAAAACAAGTGAGTTTTTGTATACATATATTTAGAAAAATAAATTTTTGCATTATAAACTCACAAATTATTTGAAAAGAAAATGTGTAATTAAAATAATGACATTTTAAATAAAAGATCATTTATAGGAATAAGTAATTTTTAAACAACGATATCACTGAGAGTATTTTTAGTTTATCTGAATCCTAGGAAACTTGACCTGCTTTTAAGTTCAGGCAAACATTACTCCAGATAGACATATTTTTCTTTTACTAACTAGATATCAGTTAGAAATCATGGGATTTGAGATTATGTCTCACATCTATAGTAAGCTTAAATTTAAGTACTGGAAAAATATGTTCCAGTCAGTTGCAGATAAAATCAGGTGAACTCAAATTTTTTATGACAATCTCCCTGGGATAACACACCGATGGAGCATTAAGCATGGAAGGACAGTTCAACGAATTTTCCTTCTGATTAAAAAAAATAATAATAAATAAATAACTAAGCCAGTCAAGTTGAAATTTTCAGTATGGCAACACGTATATACTCTCTCCTCCTTTGTCTTTTACATTTACTATTAGGGTTTCTGCTCTGCAGTAATATAAGTAGTCTAAAACAAACAATGTGAATAAAATATGAACACAAAAATCCCACAAATTGTGGTTACATAAAAATGCAATTTCATACAGTGAACATACCCTGTAACTTCCGATCAGGAGAAATTGAGCATCACCGGCATTCTAGAAATCCCTTCTTGCACTCTGCCAGTCACTACCCTACTGGAACACACTGTCCTGATTTCTAACACAATACACTTGAAATGTGTATGAATGGTATCATACCAAATGCATTTTTTGTGCCTGATTTCTTTTCCTCGATAACATGCTTGTGAGGTTCACTCGTGTCGTATGTAGCAACTATTTATCCACACTACTAAAGCGAATGGAGAATTTGGGTCGTTTTCAATATTTTTTGGTATTTGCATATTAGGATTCTATTGTCATTCTTGATCTTGTCCTTTGGGACTCATATGTATACATTTCTGTTGAGTTGAGTTTATAGTTAGGTGATTAGAGTATGCATATGCAGTACTTCAGTGGATACTTTGAAATAGTCTCTAAAATGATTCACCAACTTACTCTCACACCAGTGTTGAGGGGTCCAGATGTTTCCTAGCCTCTCAACACGTGTTTAAGGGGAATTTGTTTGTTTTAAAGCATTTCTGCTGGCTATGCAGTGGAATCTTACTTGGTTTTAATTTACACTTATTTGATCATCTTTATTAAATATAGTTTAACAAAGTTATCATTTTGATATCCTCCTTTTGAAGGGCTTGATCCAGTCCTTTGCCAGTTTTTCTATTTTGTCTTATATCTTCCTTTTATTGGCTTGTAGTAGTTTTTTTTTTACATATTCTGATTATGAATCCTTTGTTAGGTATATATTACAAGTCTCTTCTACCACTACCTGGCTTGCTTTTTTACTCTTGTAGCAAAAAAGCCTTTTATAAAACCATTTCTTTATTTTAATGTAGCCCAATATTTCATTAATTTGTTCCATAGTTAATATTTTCTGTGTCCTGTTTAGGAAGTCTTTGCCTATGTGAAAGACATTAAGATACTCTTCTCTGTTACAGCTAGTATACGTACTGCTTTACCATTTACAGTTAGCTTTACAATTCACCTGGAATTGATTTTGTATATGGAGTGAGGTAGGAATTAAGGTTTATTTTTCCATGTGGATAACAAATTGACCAGTACCATTTACTGAAAATACTATTCTTTTCTCACTACTGCAGGGTCACCTCTATCCTAAGTCAGATGACTCATAATTGTGCTATTTTTTTCTAAACTCTTGATTGTTTTCCAGGGCTCTATATGTTCACCTGTGCACTAATGTGACACTGTCTTAAATATTGTGCCTTACAACATTTTTGAGACAAACTTTTGTAGGTACTCCAACTGTGTTCTTCTTTAAAATCATCTTTGCTAATTTGAGTCCCATGCATGACCATATGAATTTTAAAATCATTTTTGTCAATTTCACCAAATGATTTTCAGTTTCTACAAAAATGTATGTTAGTCAAGTTGTATTCTTACTGATTGGCTGTCAGCTTGACCTATCAAGTACTGAGAGAGGAGTATTAAAGTCTCCCACTATTATCATGTATTTGCCTATTTCTATTAATATGCTCACTTTTGCCCATTTTTATTTTTTTTGTATTTTGAGGCTATATATTCAGGAACATATAAATATAAAATGATTATATTTTCCTTTTATCATTATAGATTATCCCTCTTTCACTCCAGGAAAGCTCTTGCCTTAAAATTTGCTTTGAGGTTCACCAACTTTCTTTTGGTGAGTGTTTGCACAGTATAAATCCTTCTATCCTTTAACTTTCAACCATTTTGTATCCTTGTATTTTGAGTGTGCCTTTTATAAGTTGTCTTCAGTTTTTTCATCTCAGTCTCACAATCATCTTTTAATTGGAGTATGTATTCCAGTTGTATTTTTGTGTAATATATTTGAATTTGCACCATCATACTATTTGCTCACTATTTATCCCATCAATTAATTATTTCAAAATTATTTTATAAAAATGGATATATACATGGCTAATTGCCTATTCTTGTGTCTTAAAATATGAATTATAGTATAAGGTATAAGATTCAAGAAAATAAATAAATCCTTTAAAGGACTGTGATGTTTCTATATTCTAGGAGCTACACTGGTATGTCTTGATGGATCCTGTTATTTCCGGGATGATAATGTGATATGAGAGTACACAACTGTTAAGAGGCCAAAGTTAGAGCATGAATATTCGTTATTTTCAAGGACAATCCTGTACCAGAGTAGATATTCTGCTTTCGGGACTTTATCATCTTGTAATAATGTTGAATAAGCTTGATCTATGTTTGCTCACTAAAGCCAACTTGCTTCCCACTATATATTTAAACTTGCTAAGTAGGACTGTTTTGCCCCTAGCCTCAGTCTCTGAAAGAATATAATCAGGTCCCCATGATTTTTCTAGTGACTCCTGGCTGAAATCTTATGGTCCCAAATTCACATATAGCTTTAATTAATACATTTGTTTTTCTAGTGCCCAAGAAAACTCAGACTCTGAACTTGATCTCACATTCATCCTTCTTTGTCTGGGTCCTGCTATGGGCTGCAGTATTACTTGAGTGGGTCTATGTGTTTTTCTCCTCTCTTTCTTCACCCAGTGTTTCTCCTTCTTCCCCTTGCTTCTTGTGGTTTAGGCTCCCGTTGGGCTCAGAATTGGGGAAAGGAGAGGAGGCAAGAGGGATAGAAATTTTATTTTTCTTGACTTGTGGGACATTTGGGGACCTTAGATCTCTGGGCCTGTCGGATATTTAGACTTGACTCTCCCACAGACGCACTCCTAAGTTTTTTCAGAGCTTCCTGTTAAACACAATAACTTCACTGTTCTTGGACATGGCACTGCATTTGCTTCCAGCTGGCTGCTGGTACCTTAGCCGATCTTTCTTTCCTTCTCTCTCTCTTGCTTTTCCTTCCTTACTTCCCCTTCACAAAGATTCTCTTAGAGTTCCCATTCTTCAGAAAAGTAGCTACAGTCTCTTGCCTTTATGTTTGTCAGAGTTGTGTAACCCACGCCCAAACGTAGAGGATGTAGAGAACTTCTACAAGTAACTCTGTTGAAGTTCTCTTTTGACTTCAGAGAGGGGAAATACTCTTCCCCGTTGGACAGAGGAGACAGTACTCTCAGCACGGTTCCCTCCAAAAGTCCATTCTATGAATTCTTGACATTTCCAACAACTTTTATTCATTTGATGTTCATGAGTTACCCTACTGATTCTGGGAATCTACCATGGTAATTTTGCTTTATAGACTCCCTCACCATATGCTTTGGTATAAGTTATTTATATCTTGGCTCCTGAGTTGAAACTGCCAAATAATATCCTATTCATTCACTTATTCATTCATTCGTGTACACGTATGTTAAACACATATTGATTATTTACTGTGCGCTAAGCAATATTTTTGACACTTTGACTAAATAACGAAATTACACATAAGTTATATTGTGTATTAGAAGATTGAAGTTAATGCAGAAAAATAAAGCGGGGAAGAGAAATAACAGGAGGGGTGGAGATACACAGACAACATAAATAGGGTAGAAAGGAAGGCTTCCCTGAAGGGCTTGACCTAAGAGAAAACCTGTATGTAAGAATGTTCCAGGCAGACGTGACAGCAAATGCACAGGCCCTGAGTTGGGAGCGTGCTTGGCCTGCCTGGGAAACAGAAGGAGACCAGTGAATGCAATAGCATGAAGGGTGCGCAGAGTAGTAGGAAATGAAGCAGGGATCACTGGGGCACTACACGGCAGAGAGAGATGACCACTGTACTCCCTTGTGTGACAAAGAAAAGTTTTGTGAGAATAAAAACAGAGGAGTGACTTCTGCCTTTGTATAAAAATAGACTGTTAGAGAGATGAGTGTGAAAGCAAAGAGACCAGTTACAAAGCTATTGCAACATTGCAGGCAAGAGATGATGCTGGACTGGACCAGGGAGGAAGGAGGCAAGGTGGTAACACAGGAAGGTCAGGTCACGGATGTATTCTGAAAATAGATGCAAGAGAATTTGCTGACAGGTTTGATGGGGGGTGTGAGGGAAAGAGGGGGGGTAAAGGTAATGCCAAGATTGTTGGTCTGAGCAACTTAGAAGAATTAATTGCAATTAAAAGAGCTGAGGGGAGGAATAGGCTAGCGGGGGCTGCAGAAAGCTTGTGGAAAATGCCAGGGGTTCATTTTCATTTTGCTACATGTTCGAGTTAATTTACTTAATAGATATCGTACTGTAGGTGTTGAGTTGGCTGCTAGACACATGAGTCTGGAGTTCAGGAGTTTAGCAGAGAGGTTGAGACTTCAGACATTAATTAGAGAATCATCAGAGTGTGCATGACAGAATTGGATCACCGGGGGAGGGAACATTAATAGTGAAGAGAAGTAGAAGTTTAGGGACTGAGCTAAGGTCACACAAAGGCCAAACCAAGAGGACAAACCAGCAAACAGACTACAGGAGTGACCAATGAGGTAAGAGGAAAACAAGAAAAATGCAGTCTGGGAAACTGCTGAGAAAGTGTTCAAGGATGAGGTCATGACCACCTGGGTCAAATGTTCTAATAGGTGTTATAAGATCAGAACTGAATTTTGATGATTCAATTTAACAACTTGGAGTCACTGAAGGCCTTGACAAAAGCACTTTCAACCAGGTGGTGAAAGCCTATTTGGGTAAAATTAAAGAGAAAATGGAGACAAGAGAAAAAATGTAAAAATTTCAGATATAGGCCATTCAGTACGAACTTCGCTGTAAATTAGAGAAGAGAAATGGGGTAGCATGTAGAAAGGGAATTGGAGTGAAGAGTGGATTTTTAAAAAGCTCAATGTTCGTTTGCTGATGGCAATCATCTTTTAGAGAGGGAAATATATTGTTCAGGAAAGAAAGAGGGGACTTTTTTCTTTTTTTTATTTCAACATATTATGGGGTACAGACGTTTAGGTTATGTATGTTGCCCTTTCCCCCCACCAAGTCCGAGTTTCAAGCATGTCCATCTCTCGGATGGTGCGCATTGCACTCTTTGTGTATGCATATACTCGTCCAAGAGGGGACTTTTGCTGGAATTATGTCTTCATGAAGAAGAGACAGGTTGTAATCTAGTGCCTAAAAAGAGAAATTGCCTGAAGACAAAACCATGGGCAAAGAGGAGTTCAAGTAACTATGAAGCTGTAATATTGGCAGAATCATCTGTCTCGACATTGAACTTCCCATGACGTCAGACTGGGTGATGTCGGAGGATGTTGCACGGAGCCAGAGCTGCAACAGTGGGCGAGCGACCCGAGAGCTGGTAGACGGCTGAAGGGAGGAAGGGCATGAGTGATATATCCAACAGTAAAGGACTGCAGTTGAGGTTTTACTAATTCCGCGGGCTTTGGGAAAGCAGTACCCTCGGGAGAGAACAGTCTTCTTTTAGAGCAAGGAGATGATAAGAACATTCAGAGAAAAATTCGAGAATGTGAGAATGCAAGTGGTTATGAATTCTAGAATTCTAGAAGGCACAGTGGGAGGGTTTCAGGGGCAAACAGGGATTGGTGATGGGGACAGAATGTAGGCCGTGTGGAGTCCTAGAAGGATTAGGATAAAGGAGAAAAGGGGAGACTCAGAATTCCTGGACTTCTTGTGGTCCCTGGCCCAAACTGCAGTAAAGAGCACAAGGAGATTAATTCTAGCAACTCAAGACTGATAGAGGAGCTGAGGCTCCCCTGGGGCCTGGAACCTTAGGGGTCCGCAGGTACGTGACCCTTGCCAATGGAGGGGAGGAGACTCATGATAATTCTCTTTCTCTCATACAGACTATGCCTGAGATTTCTTTTTTACATTTTATTTACTTATAGTTGGCTGTTTTTAGAATGTATGTTCTAGAAACTGCACATGTCATTTTGACTTTTGTTCAGTTTTTTATTTTGGTCATTTCATCAGTTTAATCATGGCCATACCAAGTCTCTTAGCTTTGCAATTCCATTAAATAATACAGAATGATTAGATGAAGTTAATATATGGCACAGACTTGGCCCATATTTTGGGTGCTGTGGAATATGGGAAAAGGATAATTTTTATCTGTTATGTTATTTGTTCTGGTTACAATGACCTGGTTCAGGTAGCCATTGATAAAGGGAAATGCATGGTATTCACTTAAGACAAGGAGTGGTCTAGACATTATTTAAATTCTAGAAATTCTTCTGATGATATTTCTTAAGATCTTAATCAACTGAAGTCCAGTGCTTGATTTTAAAGATAGTTTGTATTCTACAGCGATTAACTTAGATTTGCGATTGAGAGAACCCAGTCATCTCTTAACACGTTCTGTTAGCATTTTCCTTCAGTGTTTGCTTTCAGACCTCAGCAATGACGTCCAATCAGACAGCTCTGACAGGTGGCTCCTCAGAGAGACCTCTTGCCTGAGCTTCTTGTCTAGTAGAAGCGACAGCCAGAGACAGGATAGAAGAGCCTGGCAACAAGAGATAGATAAAACTCATGAAGTATCAATAATGGATTAAATCAGGGTCAAGAAGAGAGTTGGGGGAAATAGTTTGAGAAAGTGCATTAGGGATGAACATGAGCAATCGGTTTTCTTCAGGGTGAGATCCAGCAAAACCAGGAGTAAAAGAACCAGCATTCTTGGACACATTAGTAATTCTCAGTTATTAAGTAATTAAATTTTGATAGGGGAATAAGGTTAGATTGACACTTAAGGTTTTTGATCCCTTCCTCAACTTGTTCTGGGCAAACATACACACAAACACACACACACACACACACACCCCTTTGTTCTTTTTCTCTTAGATTTCAGTTACTGCCAACAATAGTGCAATCTGATTTATATGTGTTCCAACTGCTGACTTACTATTAATTTATTCAAGAAATATTTATGGAGTACCTTTTATACCCCTGGTACTATTTTAGACACCGGTGACTTATCAGTTAACAGGATGGTTAAAGTCTCTGGTCTTACAGATTTATCCATTCTGGTACTGGTGTTGGCAAGAAGGGAATAGAAACAGTAAATATGCTCATAAATAATATGCAGACATGCACATTATACACAGAAAATCCAAATTTTAATATTTCTGGTTCATGAATCATGCGCCTGTGCTTGAAAGGTGTGTGATCACATAGCCAGGAGGAACCCTAAAGACATGTGTCATAAATTACTGCCCTCATTTCATTAGCAAGAAATTTGAGACAGAGATGGTGAACATAAATTGTCTAAAGTCATCTTGAAATAGGGAAATTAGCAATTACTATTAAGCCAGATCAATATTTAATTTCAATTTAAAGGGTAGTTTATTTCTCACTACCAGTCTAAACCTTGGGCAGACCCTTCTAATTACCCTACTACTTAAACTATGTAAAAAACTCTAATCATATGATATCAACTTTGTTTCTTTTTAGCCTAATGGTTGGTTATGCTTTTATTACTATGACTCCCACATTCGACTTTTTAAAGACTTCCTGATTTTTATTTCACTGTTTAACTCTATTTTGGTTGTCCATTGGTCAAGTCTAAATTCTATGACTCCTTTGCTATCATTGACAGACAAGAACGTGAGAGAAACTTGAAAGTTCCTCAGATTAGGAATTAGATTTAGGATGCAACTTCTAAAAATAATCTACCTGGGTGTGGAGGGATGTTTTAGGGTTAGAACACGGAGACTGAAACAAGACTCCACCGTTCACTGCTCTTTTTAACAAGCTAGGAGCCTTCAGCAAAGCTGCTCTAAACTACTCACACATGAGCTTATAGTAGTGGACAGCTGATTTTTAAAAATCACTTCTCTTGTCAACTAATTCTGTCTTCATCCCCTAACTACTCAAGGACACGCACTGTGGTTGTCCCACTTTCTCCCTGCCACAAACTTTACCCTGAAGTCCTTCCAGCTACTTCATCTTTTTTATTCAAATATTTGCCAAACAAAGTATTTTCCTTCTTGGAGTTTTGTGCTTTCTCTGATCAGTGTCAAGGCAGATTTAGACTCTAGCCCATTCTCTGCAATACTGAGCCTTCGCCAGTATCTGGGATTGCAATCTTGGAAATCAATTCCTTCCATTTAAAGCAGCTGGAAGCTCAACCACAAGAGATAAGTTTTTCTTACAATATCACACATGCATGTGCAGATGGGCACACATTCAAAATTAAGAGGTTGAGTTCAGGGATCTTCTGGTAGTTATGTGTAGACACAGACTGTTTTTCCAGGAGTTTTTGCTTTTCCTTGAACACTTTTAGAATGGGTTACTTCCCTGGCTATAGTAGATCTCTTCAACAGTTTTAACTCTGTTTAAAATATGCAAAGCAAAGATACAGAGGGAAAGGACCACAGCACCTAAACACATTCAGAAAAAAAAATACACACATGCAGAGATCTGGTCATAATCTCAGAGGATCATTTCTATATCCTATAGCATTTTTATACATTCTTTTAACAATAAATCTTAAGAGATATTACACTAAATATTATCAAATAAATGCTAGATGAGGATTTCTCTTATTTTCCTAAAAGAGCATTTTTGTTTTCTGATGAAGTTCCAAATCACCTTTGTTTATACTATTTGCCCAATTGCAATATGCATGCATTCACGCAGGCTTATATACCTTTGTTCCACCAAATATATAAGATTGCATACAAGGGATATATAAAATAAAAAAGCCATAACAGAAGAAAGAGAAGATGAAAGAAGAAACAAATGAATGTAAACAAGTCCAGAAATGAAGCTCTTATAGAAATGTCCACCACTGTCCTCTTCACTAAGAGTAGAACACAAGTTTGGCCCCAACCCTTCTTACAATCCTATAGAAGAAATCTTCTTTGGTAATATGCTTTATAATGGTTAACCAAAAGCAAACCAAGAAAATAACATTCATTGTGTGAAAGTTGATCATACAAATTGGTCATTCCTGTCATACCCAGCTAAAATGGAGTCAAGAAGCCAGGCAAAAAAAAGCACACAGGACACATAACATTGCTCCAAGAATGTGATTCTCTGCAAGTCCAGCTACTGAAGCTGCCTGTTGTAACCTGAGACCCGTTTTTATCTATAGCTGCTGAAATAACTTGCTGCAATTCCAGACTAATTTTTGCCTACCATTATTGCCCACCAATTGGAATATGCCAGCTCCCTGGAATCTTAACTGGTACCAATGAACTTTCTGAAAGAGCAGTATGCAGCATTTCTCTTTCTTATAAAACCTCAACCTTCTTTTTTATTCTTTGAACACGCTGAAGACCGCCTGGTCTGTGTGTATGCCCTGAATTGCAATTCTTTCTTCCCAAATAAAATGTTAAATTTAAAGCTTCGTCTCTGCATTTTTATTTTGACTTTGACAATTAATACTTAAAATCGAAACTTTTTTTTCCCTGAGAGTCATCATCAGTAAGCTGATGTAGAATACAACAAAGAACTCCCTCTTAGTGTTTTGTTAAAGTAGATGCCAAAGTAGACCAGCCAACAATTTCTTTTCTTGATTCCCAAGTTCATTCTCTTTTCAGCCCCACGTGTTAGCTCTGCAATGAGTGAGATAATAATGGATTATCATCAGCTTATTATCAGAGGCTGCTAGCAAGTAAAGTTTTGGTTTATAAAGCTTTGCATATGAATATGGTTTGGTTCAAACACCATTTTGAGCTTATGTTTGTTCTTTATTTCCTTGGATTGATTGATTTTTTTAAAAAAAATAAATCGGACTTGGTACTATATTTGGCAGAAAAGTTTTTAAAAAATTAAAAAAAAATGTGCACATTTTGTGAGTAATTCTATCTTAAAGGAAGTCAGTAAAAACCCCCAGACATCTTCCATGTTTTCACTGCAGAAAAGGTCACCTGATTAAAATGAGTCTTTGATGATAACTTAGTTGTTGTTTGAAAGGTAGAAAAATAGTAATATGTAGAGTTTACAAAGGGAATGCTTTGGAAAGTGTTAACCATCCAACATTCAGAAATCAGCCACCCTATATCCCCCTGCATGAAGAATACTAAACTCATTTTCACATGTTTGTAAACTAAATAGGTCTTCAGAGATAGTCTCCTGAGGCCAGAGACTAGCGATATGTCAATCCTACATAGCTTCATTCACATTAAAAAAAGAAAAAAAGGCTTGCAGTCCTTCAGAAATAACAGTTTCATTAAGGCAAGCAAATTCCAGGGAAAACCAATCAGGTTGCAAAGAATTTACATCCTTCTTTTTATAAATGATCCTCCTGGCTCTCTCTTTTTTAATCTTCCTAAAAGTTGGTTGGTTTTTTAATCTTCTTAAAACTGTCACTTCCCTTCCTCTCTCCCATTTTGCCCAAACATAGTCATTTTGATATATTTGCAGCAGCCAAGAAGCCATTGCTGAAGACGTATGTTCTAAATATTTTCATCGGATTCCATGTAGCTACGTAACATGTAGAGACATTTTTCAGTGGTGCTGGGGACTGTCTGGGGATTCAAAAGTCTCCCTGGAGGCACAAAATCCTCTGTGTTAAACCTAAAATAGTAATGTTCACTTCAATCATCTAGATTATAGCTGTAGAAATGTCCTACCGGTTAGATTTTTATCACCAACAACATATCTATATCCATGCTTGCTTGAGATTTAAGCCTTCTTAATGTGTTTTTCTTTAGCAAGTAACCAGTCTAACTCACCTGCTGTTTCTATGAAATAGAGCAAAAATGTGGCTTGATGAAACTTAATAGCTGATTCTTGTTTAGATATAATCTTCCCAATCAAGTTATTCCAGCAGGTGCACCTGGTTTAGGCTGTAACTGCTCCTCTGGAATAGAAGGCAGCAGATGAAAAATATGGCGGAACCCAAGACAGCTGAAACCCAGGCAGGGTTGAGGTAGTTCGTGATGGATTTTTTGTGCCTTGTGGTGGATAAGAATAATGGATAAATCACTTGCCACAACACTTCCTTCCCAAATTGGTTCAAATTGGTTGATTACTCAAAAGATTGTCTGGAAAGAAAAACACAGCTCAAATCAAATAGATTCAAAAATAAGAGAATAAAGTAGTTACAAACAATTACCACCAGAAACAAGCAATGTGTGTGTGTGCACTACCTCTTAAATGGCGCTATGGTCATATTAAATATATTCTAGCAGGAATTCTGTGGACTTAAGCCTTTGTAATGACTGAATAATTCTGATGATCACAGTGGTGAGCTATAACTCTAAACCTTCTTTTGTGCCTTCATATTTTAAATATAGTTTTATGAGACTTTTTTATCTTTAATATATCAATAATTTTACAGTCACACTTAATAAAATAACTGGGTACTTTCTGGAAGGCCTGGCTGCAGGCCGATAAATTGATACCTCTGTAAAATATAAATGAAGGGTCACCCGTGGTTCAGATGACATATAAAATGGGGAACACAAAGAGTTTATTCTGTCAGAGTGTACCTTGGGGCTCCCTATATATCACTCTGGTATTTCCCTTTGTTTAATCTCAAGGATGTTTTAGGTCTATGAATAGCATTTACTGGCCAAAAGCAACTTGTTTATTGAAACACCCATGTACTTGAGTTTCATGAAATGTGTACTGTTTTCTCATCAAAACCACGGTCTCGTCATGAAAACCTTCATAAATCATACCCAAAGAACAGCTCCTTAACTGCCTACTGTTTTCTTTTTGAATACCTGTTGTTAATCTTCCTGACAGTTTTGACAGTCGTGTGCCTGCAGCTTTGAATTCCACATGTTGTAAGCAGCTTAAAACTTCAGGCCAAAGGAAAAAAAATATACATCCGTGGTGGAGACCCTAGATTCTTATGTGCAGTATCATCATAGGAAGGTGGAGCTCAAAGAGGAGGTTGTTCTAGGGATCTGGAATTTCTTTTTTATGTATGGGATACTAATACTTTTCATTATTCATGATAATAACAGCAGAATCTACCATTTGTTTAGGGACAGCCATTTTTTTATGCATTTATTTCGATAGTTGGAATAGTCACAGAAGGTAAATATTATCTAAAGTACGAGAGATAATGGACCTGATATCCAAGAGGTTGTAACACCTGTAAGGTACAACCAGGGAGTGGAAGAGCAAGGAGTCCAGCCCAGATGATATTAAAAGTTTATCTTATTTCTATTTTGTCGAGCTGACCTTCATTCAATTTGTTCTTTCTAACTTGGAAGAAAGTATATCCCTTATTTTGAATTCATTATTAAATGGAGACAGTCAGTATTATAATTTTAATTAGAAACTTTCCAGAGAGGTTCTGCCAGAGACCAGAGGTAGAGATGAGCTGCTCTCAGAAGCCGACGGCCAAGTGTGTCTGTAACCTCTGCCCCACTCCTCACTACGCCCACCATGAGCGCTGTGTGGTAGGTGGAACTTGCTTCTTCAAACTCAGGGATTGGAGTGATCCCAGAAACTGCTGTCTCTGCTCTCACCCCCCTTGTAGCTAGACAGATACACAAAAGGAGCACAGAGAAGTTCAAGCTCCGCTTTGAGCCACAGTGGATGAGCTGCCAAGGAGACCACGTATTGAGATTATCGTCCATCTTCCCTTCTAGGCTCAAGATCATGCCAGAGTAAGTGCGACTTCAGCTTTGCTTATATGTAGGAAAGACAGCGTTGGAGTTTAAAGCATTTTCATACTTTGCTTTTCTGAGAGGCCTTTCCCACGAGCAATCCAAGCTTCCAAAGGCAGATTGCAAAAATTTCCCAATAAATAATTATGAAAAGAAGAAGTGGGCCAGGAGCAGTGGTTCACACCTATAGTCCCAGCATTTGGGGAGACCAAGGCAGGAGGATTGCTTGAGCCCAGGAGTTTGAGGTTGCTGTGAGCTATCCTCACAGCATTGCACTCTAGCCCAAGCAAAAGAGCAAGACCCTATATCAAAAAAAAAAAAAAAAAAAAAAAAAAAACCACGAATAGTGAATACTCATGCTTCACACTTTGTTCTGTTTTGCTCATTTCGTTCATTCCTGTAAATATAGGAAACTTTATTTATCCTTCAGGTATCACCTCCTTCAGAAGTCTTCTCTGTCTTCTAGACTAAGTACTCCTAATTCTGTGTGTCCACATCATCCTGTAGCTAAACACTTACCAAAACATACTGGGTTGCCCTTTGCCATACAGCTTGACTTGAGTTCCCTTGGACCAGTCTGGGAGACAAAGGCAAGCGTAGGAGTGACGTGTTTGGGAGGTGATCCCAGGGAGCAGAGATGAAGGGCTGAGGAGAGTGAAGACTGAGGAGCAAGGGCAGGGAAGGAGGAGAAGCCAATATGAAAATGTGATTGAGGGGTTGCTGCCATGGACGATGGGGACCTAATTCCCTGGGGACTCCTGAGGGGCCCACAGAATGTCTACTGAAACCATTCACTGTTTATCCATCAGCTGGTGACCCCCAGCTCTGGAGAGGTGTCCTGGGTGATAACCCATACAGTCCCCTCTCCACAGGAGCGGGGACAGACAGCTTCAGCTCCTGGTGGTGCCCACGGGCAGAGAAGACTTGGAACATGCTTGAAGGGAGGAGCTGTCAGCACACAGTGAATCAGAAATCGGAGCCTACCTGGGAATCTTGCCTCAGGAAATGGCTGGAATCACAGGTGAGCCCACCAGGGTGTAAACAGGGTCCTCATGGGTGTCTGGTATGTACCTTATTCATCTTCTTGTCCCCAGAACCTAGTAGCAGACCACAGTACTGGGCAAGTGGTAGAACTTCAATGTATGTTTATTGAATAGATTTACCTGAAGGGGGAAATGAAATAAACATGAGCTGTAGAAACAGGTATGGATATAAATCCCAGTTCAGTTGTGAAATCTTGGAAAAATGCTACCTCGATAGGCATTCATTCTCTCATCTGAAAGCTAGAATAATATTAGTAACTACTTTAAAGGAGAAAGTCGGTGCAGCCTTCACGGTGCTTGGCAAATAGCATGAGCTAAAACAAATGCTAACTTCATTATATATAATAATACATAAGGATGTTAGCTCACTCTGACCTGCCAAGCACTGCGAATGCTGTGGTTCACATGGTTATGGTTGTGGCCTAAGCGTCACAAACCCCCAGCTTTTCTACCATCCCACGTTTGCTCTAACATGGCAGAGGCAATATGACTCTGGTTCCTGTGTGCTAACCTGAGCTCAACTCGTTCTAGGTTTTTATGCAAGCGATGACTTCACATAAAGAGATCAGAATGTTTCTGTTGGAGGTGGTGGACCAGCCACAATGCTTATCTCTTCTGTTTCCTCAGACTTTCTTAAAATTATATACATTGGTCCAATTATATACATTGTTATTATGCAAATCCATAATAACAAGGAGAGCTTGCAGAAGTTCATCAATAGATAAGAGGTTGTAACACATTTGCAATAATAGGTCAAGTAGGTATAATTTGTAAAAACACTTTTTAATTTATGTGCCTAGAAAAGTTCTGGCATACAATAAGCACTTATTTCTAGAATAAATGAAGGAATGAATAGAAAGCACAATCTAGGGATGATTAGAATCATTAACAACAATAGCCTAGAACTGAGGGTCCTTTCTTTAAAAGCTCTGTACTTCTGCTTATGGACAGGAATTTGGATTTCGAGATGATAGAGTCTGTCATTTTCCTCCTTTGCTGGCAAGGTAATAAACTTCTATTTCCTTTTCCTCAAAATAAAAAAAAGAAAGAAAAAGAAAACAAGAAAAGTGCAATCTAAGTACTACTTAAATACACGTAAGTAAGCATCAGGAAAAAAATAAAAGCAGAAACAGATGAAGTCATTTTCTCCAGGTGCAGGACTCAGAATAGGGAAAGGTAGTACAATAGGTTGTTGACTTTCATTATAATTTAATCTTTATTATTATTTCACTTTTCAATCTGTATTCACATATTACTTTGGAATAAAAACACAAAAATTATTTTAAAGAAGATTTAAAGAGAGATGTTTAAGGGGAGACACATCTATGAACTCCTTCCACTTCTACTGAGAGAAACTTACCATATACAGTGACCCAGTGGCAGGTCCTGCAATCCATGTAAAACGGTTATCTGATAGAATCTCGCTATATCCGGTGACCACCAATGTGTGCAGGGTGGAGATTATCTGTGAATAAAATCGCAGGAAGTCCAAGAGCTGTATATAATTCTGGTGCATTTGTTTTGGGAAACAAGCTATTTTCCAGCAGCTGTGAATAACTACAGCTAACTTAGGAGGAAATAAAAAAGAGATAGTTCACCTGGGTAGTGCCTGCACATTTAATAAGTATTGTGGAATGAAGGAATCAATGAATTATATGTCAGTTTCTATAAGCTTTTTCCTTTTGTAAAGTCAGAAAAATCTTACTGTATGTCAAAGAATTTTCTGGAAGTGCCTTTTGAATCAAGTTGGATGAACAGATCGACTGGTATAATGAGAGGTTTATTTACTCCAGTCAATATAATTAATGTAGCTACATCATATTTGAGAACTAGCTGAAGTGTGTTGATCAGGAGACCTTGTTCTTTGAATAAGTGGTGGATGCTGGGAAGAAGCAGGTAGAACAGCCCCGTCATCATAGTTGTAGGCAGGTTGGCAAAGTGATGGGGAGGTCAGGATCAGAACAGCGGGAGGGCTGTGGTCACAATAAGAGCAGAGAGCCCTGCAGCATCCCCCAACCAGAAACTGAACCTAGCAAGGGACTGTATCAAGGCGCTCTGGTCATCCCCTGCGCAGAAATTGGAGATACAAACGCTGTCATCTGGAGTCTCTGTTTATAAGGGTGGGGGAGGGTCAAAGCATGCATATTCAAAATTTTCTGTTTTTATTGAATCTTCTCTGATTTATATCTCTCAGAAACCTATTATTATCATCATTTGCTTACAAAATGCAAATATGCTCTGCTTTCCCTGCAAACATTTTGGAATAAACACAATCAAACTGCCAGAAGGCTTTATTCCCCCCAAAGCACCCCTCGCGTGCGAAATCTGGCTCTCCCCCAGTTCCATTTGTTAAGGTCTCCTTCAGTTGTGCCGCTTCTCTTCCTAACCTGTAATCTGCTTTCACTGGATGCAGGAACCTGACGGGTCTTCTGGGCTTGACAATTGGAAAAGCATCTCCTCATTTTCTCCTCCCCTCTCCCAGCTTGTGAAGTGCCCACCGACAGAAGCTGGCAGTCGAATGAAAATAAAAATCCTATTCAATATTCCGCTCGTTGTCGTACATGTGCAGTATTGGCGTTTTGCATGTTAATATCTGACACTGTTTTTTAATTTGTTCTAAACCGCCAGCTCATTTGCTTCATCTCTCTTTGATCTCCCACCTGTGCAGCAATTTTGGGGGAAAACATAACCATTTATGTACTTACTAAAACCTGACACAGTAACATAGCCTGATCCAAGGAGAGCTTGTTTATGCCCCAAACGTTCTTTACTTAGTCTTTGAACTGGGTTCTTCATCTGCTTGTCTTATTCATTGTCTCTGAAAACCAAGGGGAGCTTTGAAATGCTCACACTCTTGGACTAAGCCGAGCAGCTTTCTGGTGCCCACACCGTGGCTTGGTGATCTGTGCACCATCATCTGCATCCTGTCTCAATGTTCAGGCCACGCCACACCGTGTGTGCCAAGTCAGCCACCGGAACTGTGGGACGGGGTGAGAGGACCAAGCTCCGAGTTCAGGGCTAATCTGATCACCGGAGCAAAAATAAATCCAGGAAATATGGATGCCATAAGTGCAGAGACCACAAAACAACCATATTCCAGCAGTTTTAACAACGAGGATGTACCTCTCTTCTAGAATTTATAGAATTGGTTTTTTAAATCTGTTTATTAGTTCTTATAATCCAAGAACTCATACTCTAGAAAAGGAAATAGTGTCCTAATTTATCTTCTGTATTATAGAGTGAATATCTTAAAGAGTTGAGCTTTGTTTAATCCTCACCAAATCAAGTGAGCCTACGGTTCAGTGTAGGAAGACGCTAGTTTCAAAACGAATTGAATTCAGGTACTATTGCCTTTTGTTCAAGACCTGTGTGCCTGTAATACATGGCCTAAATGACTTATTGATTATATCTGTTGTTTCTTGTCTGCCTCTTGCCAATGAGAAGATAAGCTCCATGACAGCAGGAATTTTAATCTGATACTTTGGTAACTGACGGATCCTAAATGTCTAGAACAGTGCCTGGCACATAGATGCTCATAAATATTTATTGAATGAATATGTAAATGAAAATCTCTGTTCCCTTTATGAGTCTGAGTAACCACAGTCTTGCTGAGAAGTGGTTCCATGTCTGAAATTTCACAGATCAAATACATTTTTTTAAAAAAATAAAGCTATAACCATTACACAAGCTGCCGTTTTGTAATTGTTAAATATGGATTTTTGAAAAATAATAAAAATCCAAATGTGTTTCCAGCAAAATATTTTTTAATAAAAGAAAGGAGCTCTTGATACAAAAATAAGAAAGAAGAAAATAATCTAAAACAGTGGTTAGCTTCCTCCAGGAAGGACTGATGCTAGCTTAAGTCATAGTGCATGGTCCATCTGCTGGCAAGTTTTTGAGAGCTCCTGGCACAGATAACTGCAGCTACGAGCTCTGCTTGAATTGAAACAAATTCTACAAAGATGGGCCAGACCTATGGACATGCTGGATTCCAGTCTAGCCGACTCAGTGACTAGAGAAGCAGAACCTTAAAAGGAATTTGGGAGATCATCCAGTAACCTCAGGCGGGTGAAATTCTAAATTGTGTAGTTTTGCTGAGTAGCTTCCAGTTGATCTGGTCTCTCTTGAGTGCCCTGATGTGTCCAGTGCTTAGAGGAAGCGTTCACCAGCCAGCTGGCCTCGTGGAAACTTCCCATCTCCATTCCATTCCCCCACGGAAGCCTGATACATAAAGAACAAAACCTCAGAAAACAGCTCCTGATCATCTATCTCCTTTCTCTCTCAGTGTTGACTTCTTTTCAGCAATTATTTGTTTTCTCCATTTGCGTAGATAATAATACGAACAATCCGGCGGTGATCTGTGAACATGCAATGCTCTCAGGCAAATCATGGGAATTTGCCTCTGTAAACACATTGCTAAAAAATTTAAATATATATATATATATATATACATATATTGTTTGATGTACTAAAGAATAAGAACTGGTCGGAAAGTCCATCCTAAAATTTCAGGACGGGCCAAGACCTTCTCCGGACTTGTGTGTTCCTAGCCCCTACACCCTTCCTCTTCCTCACAGCTGGAGTTTCTGGGTCCCTACCAGCAGGAGGCCTCGTTCTCAGCTTCCTCAGACCACGCTGTGCATCAGTGGGTGCGCACCCGAGGGTATTCGGAAATCCTGGCTCCTTCCTTCTTCTTGAGCTCCAGTTTTCCCCGCTGCCAGCCTCGCCTCCTACCACGTGCCCAGTTTGAAAAATTGAATTTCTCTTTTGGTAACTCGACTGTCTCCTGAGTATTCCTCTTGTCCTTGAATCCTGAGTCTCCTTTGTGTGTGCCTACACCATGCGCTGGAGAACTGTTCTGATCTTGGGTTTGGCTGGTAACTGATGAAAGAATCCAGAGTTGGAAACAGGCAGCAGTGGAAAAATCTAAGATTTTCCTTCCAAGTTGCTTATGATGATGATGGTGATGGTGGTTATGATGAATATGACTTTTTACTTTTTATCTATAAAAGTGTCCAAGTAATATCTCAGCATAAGGCATCTTTTAGGGGTGACGTCTTGTTCTGGGTGGCCCTTCCTGAGGGCGAATGGTAACAGCATAGTGAGAAGCCGGAGTGCAGGAGCCTTGTTAGTGGTGGGAAGGAATCTTGTGAGTGGTAGGTTGTGAAACTTTCTAGAATAAGAACATAATTTTTCAAGATTTTGTTTCTTGGGGCTACATATTTCTCTGTAGTGACTTTACAAAAGAAAAAAGCATCCATCCTGTGATTCATTTTTAAATTTCTTCTTGCAAGTACTAGACTTTTTTAAAAAAGTTTTGGTGGGTGTTTTCAGAATGATGATTTTTTTTTCCTAGTTTGGGAAACTATAAAGGACTGAGTGGCAAGATTAGTAGCAGACACCTGTGAAGGAAAGAATCATCAGTGTTGCCTAGTAGAGTTATATTGTCACCGGTACAGTATAACTTCCCCAATCTAGGCAGTACTGCTTGTTATAAAAAATTATTTCCTGCAACCAGACCACCAAAAGTTTTCTTTGCTAATGTAGGTGAATACTAAGGCATGGAAATAGTATCATTGGAACAGATATGACAGTTAGAATTCCATCATGAAAAATGCTATTTGATGGATTTTTATTTATATTTAAATGTTATTATTCCTAAAAAACAGTCTGTGAAGTCATTTGCAGTCTAAAAAGACAATTTCCCTAAAATATAATTATAATAGTGTTACTTTTCACTTGGATCCTCTGTTGATATTTGTGTGGTAGATACGAAAGTGAAAGATCACCTATTGATTATACAACCTCAAAATGGAACAAAAATCCAGGCCACAGCACATTTGCTCACCAGATCTTACACGAAATGTAAACTCTTTTAAATAATATTAGGGATTCATGCAGCTTACTGAGATTTCTTTAAAGGCACTGATAGAAAGTGGAGTTTATCAACATCTTATAATGAAGAAACATCTAGAAAGTTTATTCCCTTTCTGCCTCTGACCTCTTCTTCCCCTCTCAAACAGTATCCAAATACCACGTAAAACACCACTGAGTTTTAAAAACAAAACGTCCAAACATATTTTTTGCTTTCCCACAATTATTTGTCTTTTTAATTAATTCCGCAGTCTGAAATAAATTTTTGACTTAGCAGATTCTCTTGTTTTCTATGACAGCTTCAGCAGTAAACAGGCCATTAACAATTCATAATGAGCAGGACGTGTTTGTTTTTTCCATGTGCTAATTTGGTACTCCATTAGAGACATCCTTTGACTCTTTTTCCTGCAGACTCATTTTGGAAGAGGGTGACATGCTACTACGCCCTGTATGTCTAAATAAAGAGGTACTTAAAAGAAAAAAATACAACTTTGTTTTGCCAGATCCAACTACTTACGCAAGACAGAATTCTTTAGGACTTTTCTTTTGTCCTGTTGTCTTTTTTCTTGTTGTTCGCTTTGTAGAGGAACAACAGTATTCTATGCATAGACTGACACATTCTTGACCTAAGCCGCTTCTCCAGACTCAGTGAGTGTTTCTGGCCAAGACTCAAACAGATTTTCTATGAAAGAAGTCTTGTCTGTGCCATAAAAATGGATGAGAATATCCCTGGCAGAATGTATCCTGTGACAACCTTGAAAGATGGGTTAGGACTTTGATATAGGACACTGTTCCTGATGGAAAGAAAAATATAGGCAAAGAGAAATTCAAGAAAAATCCTGATGGGATGGTCAATGGTATGAATTAAAATAAAATCCTGATGCATATTGCTCAGTTTGGAACACAGGCACAGGGGGCTTTGGTGGATAAGATGTCGTATTTTGTGAGAAAATCAAAATTCCTTAAATTTGGAGCTGTGGCTTAGGAGAGATCCAATGCAAGGGAGTCATCATCAGAAATAGCACTTGTCTAACATCTGTCTGCACGTTGCTATATGAGTTTGAAAAGGGATGACACTGCCCAAATCTCAATGAGAGGGAATTTGGTGGGGTCAAGAGTACAAACAAACACATTGACTAGAGAAGTTACTTTGAAAATTAGGCAAATTTGAGTTCAAGTTTAGCTTTGGGCCTCAGTTTCCTTATTTATGAAATTGGGATAATAATATATACCTCAGTAGATGAGAAAATGTAACTTAATGTAGAGGCTAGCATGTTATGATTTAATAAATCATAGTAAGTATTGTTTATATAAATATTGCAAATGTTATTTGCCTTAAATAATATAAATATATTTCTATTTTTATATTACTCTTTATTTACATTATATTCTACTATAAGAGAAATCATAATTAAAGAATCTCAAACGTCTGTTTACTGAACCTTTGGTTTCACTTCTTGAATAAGAGAGAGAATGACGGCTCCTTGATACTAAATCAAAACCTTGGTAGGGAATTTCAAGGAGAAGCTGATCAGTCAAATGGCAGTGCCATAGTATTTTCTTTAAGCTTATTTCTCATGCACTCTATTTGAGCACAGAAAAAGAACTTTTTCTCAGTTAAACCAATACATAAGACCTAAGATGTGAGTTTGCTTCTGGTCAGAAGTTCACATTAGCCCTAGCGGTAGATGGATTATATTAATGGCTCCAATTCTTCTCTCTTCTCTGCATCCATGCCCTTTGGAATCTTTGTGTTAATAACTCCTAGCAAGAGGCGGAGTTCCTCCCTCCCCCGACCTGAGAGTGGCACATGACTCGCTTTGACCAACAGGATGGCAATGGTCGCAATGCAAGCAAGGGCTTGGAAAGGTGCTTTTGCACGTTTCCACTTCTGCTCTTGTTCCTTGTCTTCACCGTAAAAACACACCCAGTCAACTTGTCTGAGAGTGAGTCATGAGAAATAGAACCACGTCATCCCAGACATCCTAGAAGGGGTCATCCTACGTGAGCTGACCCTCAGCAAACTTCCCAACATGTGAGGGAGCCCAGCCGAACCTAACCGAAATCACTGACCCACAGAGGTCTGAGCTCAGTAACTCCTTATTATTTTAAGCCACTGAGTCTTGGAAAGGTTATGGTAATAGATAAGTAATGTGCTCCTTCAAAAGGGTAAGTATGAGATGGAGAAGAACAATGCTAGAGAAGGAGTATAAAGATAAGTTACTTTCATTGTGAGACAAATGATCTCGAAACCAGTGAAAATGAAAAATGGATGGTTGGGGTTAGTGTCAGGTCTATACCTCATTGTTCAAGCTCTATTCTGCCCATACTCTCCTCACTATGGCTGCTCCCCTGACCCTAATCAGAATCAACTTAACTAGAAAATCTAGGACAAATAACCGACTATGTACATGTACATATATATATGTGTGTGTGTATATACATATAATGTGCGATAGGGAAGAAAGGATGGATAAAAAGTATTCACATATCATTTTAATTAGGAGACAGCACAAAGCAATGAAAATGGCAATGATGATGGAGTACTGCCTTTGCATATTTGCAATCAACATGTGGCATTTATTAGATGTGCAATGTTAGAAAATTTATTTTCATTCCCATGTATAATTTGGACATGATAATATCTACCTTACGTCTCTCTCTCTCTCTCTCTCTCTCTTTTGGTGAGAAATAAATAAGATAGGGGGGATGATTGGAACAGAGTAGTAAGAATTTCACACATGATGTCTGCCTTTGTCCTATGGCCACACTGCACTGCCTCTTCTTGAGCATTTCTTGTCTTCATGTTGTTCATGGCTCATGTCTCATTCACACGATCTCTTCCTAAGAGAAAATCCATTGTCTTTTATCTCCCCATCTCTAGGAGTTAGCATAGAACCCAGTGAAACATCCTTAAAGTCTATTAAATGAATAAGTGAATTAATGAACAAAAAGCAATTGTGAGAAGTAAAATAGATGTTTGCCACCGATGTGTTGGCTCCTGGGTTTTCGTTGCTGTTTCAAACAGAAAGCCTGAGAAAGGCTTCCTTATTGAGAATTTAACAGTATCAGAGATCACATTTCCTGTCTGTATCACAGGGCGGGGACAGAGGTTTGCGGAAGAAATGTTGATTATATGAAGAACCTTCAGGTAAAAATGGGGTGGCAAGAAAAGACTGAGTTCATTTCCATCCACTGCTAATGCCTGCTCCGAGGTGAAGATTCTTAACGAGAGATACTCAGCTTCGCAAGAGAGTGGTTAAGCATGTGATTCCACCGGAGGTGTCTTAATACAGAACCGTTGGAAATAGGAGCTCCGAGAAGATGAAAAGTTTTCATTGTAAGGGCCCATGTTATCGGTGCGGTCAAGTGGAGGAGCATTGAGGAACTGCATAACATTAGTGAATATCATGTAAATTGATCTGAAAATTACTGGTAGTTACGCTATCTCCAATGAAATGATTCACGCTAATTCGAGCAAATGTTTCCTTTCTCCATTAACAGCTTTGATGCTCTGAGCAATAGGGAAGTTACAGAAGCTGAAGAAACAAACTAGGACTTGCGTACTCACCTGCTCCTAGCAGAGTGCCTTAAAGACTTCAGTTTGCCACAAGCAAGCAAATTTTGTTGCACACTGGTGAATTCTTCTATCTCTGTCCTCCCTCCTCTTCTTGACGTCTAGCGTGGCATGTAACGTCTGGAACGTCCTGGAGCTTTACATCCGTATTTTTTTCTTAAATGAAGCTAGTAGCTAGTTGGAACGTTGTATTTATTGGCTGATAAACCTTAACTACTCTTCTTTTGTTTTAATGAGCATGTCCGTGAGTGTGTTCTTATGTTTCTGTGTGTATACATGCACTGTAATACATGCAACAAAATCTTCATTTATTTATGTATTTATTTTATTTTCTTTTTAGAGGCGAGTGTCTCACTATGTTATCCAAGCTGGTCTTGAACTCCTGGCCTCAAATGATCCTCCCACCTTGGCCTCTCAAATTGCTGGGATTACAAGTGTGAGCCACCATGCGTGGCTTACAAAGGCATTGTTTTTCACTTCTCCACAATAGTTATCATCCACTTGGTATATTGTATTCCTCCTAAAAGTGACTCAGCATAGGCTACTGAGCTAACAGAAAACCAAAGAACACAGATGTGTAACAATTTCTCCTTTTTCTCCCTTTTTTTAAATTTGCAGCAAGTTGACAAAAGATTGAATTGCGGCATTTCCCCCGGCTTCATCACTCATCTTAAATAAATCACTCCTCTGGGACTCTTAGTTTTGCCACCTGTATATGGGGAATCACACTTACAAATGCTTAGCATTGGGCACAGGTCTGCAAATAGAAAGCAACCATATGAAAACAGGATGCAGAATTTACAAATTTATTTTTATTCTTATCACTGTATTTGATTTATTCTAGGAATTTTGATAATTATACTCTTAAATCATTTCTAAAACTGTCAGTAATTTGCATCCTGGTTGGGCCAGGAGATTGCAAAATTGAATATTCATACAAGTGCAAATCATTTTCATTTCTGCTTCTCTATAGACCTGGAGCAAATGAACTTTAGCTTAAATTTTCATCAGCACAGATACTAGGTAGCCACTCTTGCTCATTTGTAGAAGAGCTACCTATCACATTGTATTTTGATTTATAGTTGAAATATGTTTAACACCTTTTGCAAAATATTAATATTTCCTAATATCCTTCTGAAGATCTGTTTATGTGATTTACAGTGGTTTTCCCAGAAGATCATATAATCCATTAACTTGCATTTATTAAGCACCTGTTCAGTGCCCAGTACTGGATTGGGTGCTTGGAAGGCTACTAAAGAAATAGTAAAGAATCTCTGCTGACCAAGAGGTCAAAATTCACCTGTATTAGTTTGGTGATCCCAACCAAATTGCATCTTATTGTATCTATATCAATAGATGTCTTAGAAGAAGAAAATGCTATACATTGGAGTAGTCGGAGAAAACTGTATGAAAATGAAGGGCCAAACTGGTAAGGGACAATAGAAGAAACATCCAGAAGGATTAGGCAGGCACCACATAAGGTTGTGCAGGCTGTATGCTGCCCAATTTTGGGGCGTATTATTCACAAAATAAACAGTGTTCCCTAGAGTTGTGCAGTGTACAACCTGCCCAACTGTGTATCATGGCTCTGATAAAGAGAATAACTGACTGTGAATGGAGGCTGCTGGGGACAGGGGTGAAGAGCTTGAATTGTGGTTTCGTATGACTCACATCTCTGCCATTTTGCAGCTATGGGACCTTGTGAAAATGTCTTACCTTCTCTTAATCTTAATTTCTCACCAGAAAAATCAGGTTTATAAAAGAGTTCCTCACTCATTTGATTGATGTGAAGATTGAAGAAGATAATAACAGTTAAAAATTCGGTACACAACCGGTCAAAGTAGTAAATTTTAGATTTTGGCTACTGTTACTACATTTTTTAAAAATTAAAATCCTGGGAGAGTCATTTTGGATTCTAGACTGGCATGTAAGAAGCTTGGGAGTTGCCACTTCCTCCTCACAATAAATAAAGAGTTAAGCAGACCGAAACATCAACAACTTTTCTTAGGTCTGTCGGAGAAGCGAAGTCACAGGACAAACTGCTGCCTCAAAATTAAATACGCAAATGCAGAGAATTGCAATTTTACTGCACCAGAAACCTATAAGTAGCAACCACTGTGGGAACCTGTGTGAGGGTAAGGAAACCTGAGCAATAGTTGATAAATTACTGAAGGCTCAGCATGGACCAGTCGGAGAGTTAAAAATTCCAGAGGAACCCAGTCATGGGGGTAGGGAGTACCCACACATCTGTGAATTTTATGTCCAGGAGCTCACCAAGACATAAAAGTTCTCACAGTGAATACTGCGGAAAAAAATCTTCTTGTGCTTCCTGTAGGGGCAATAGAAAAGAAATGATGAAATATTCCAGAATATTCCATTTTTCTTAGAAAAGTCTGTCCTGAGGGGGAACTCTTTCACCAGAGCCTGACATGGGAAGGGGAATACTCACCTCCACTTGGCTCTTGCTTTCCATGTGGAGGAAGGAAAATACTCAACCCCAGCCCACTCCAGCCTCCCACTCGGAAGAAGAGAAATACCCAACTCTAGCCCACTGTGACCAGCCCGTCCCATTGGAGGGAGTGAGGGCACCGAGAAGTATGTTTCGAGTTCACAATTCAGAGGTTCAGACTCGCTGAAAGACTGAGACCTAATAGGAAACTACAGAACACCTCCCTCCCCCACAGCTTATGCCTCTATTTGTATTAATTACTAAAGGTCTATTTGTATTAATTCCTTTTACTCAGTGCATAATGTCCAGCTATCAAGAGAAAATTGTAAGACATATAGAGGCAAAAAAAAAAAAACCCCAAAAAACAAAACTAAACAAAAACACAAAACAAAGTTTGGAGAGAGAGAACAAGCATCAAAACCAGACACAGATATGATAGGATTGTTGCAATTATCAGACTGGGAATTTAAAATTGCTATAATTAATATGCTCAGAGCTCTAATGGGTAAAGTGAACAGATGGACAATGTAAGCAAAGGCTTGGAAATCCTATGAAGGAGCCAAAAGGAAATGCCAGACAACGAAAATAGTGTGACAGAAAGGAAGAATGCTTTTGATGGTCTTATTAGTAGACTGGCCATGGCTTCATCAAGAATCTCTGACCTTGAGGATAACTCAATAGAAACCTCTAAAATAAAATCAAAGAAAAAAAAACTGAAAAAAAAAAAAAAAAAGAAACCACAGCAGAACAGAATATCCAAGAATTTTGGGACAGCTACAGAAGGGACACCATCCATGCAATGAGAATAGCAGAAAAGGAAGAAGAGAGGAAAGGGGCAGACAAAATATTTGAAACAATAATGCCTGAGAATTTCCCCAAATTGATGTCCAATGACCTGTGGTTTGGTGACCACAGATCCAGGAAGCACAGAGAGCATCCAGGACGCCAGAAAAATGACACTTGGGCATATCATTTTCAAGTTCCAGAAAATCAAAGATAAAGAAAAAATCCCGACAAAAGTCAGAGGGAAAAATAACACTTTACCTATAGTGAGCAAAGGTAAGAATTACATCTGACTCCTGAGAAACCATGCAAGTAAGAGGAGAGTGGAATGAAATATTTAAAATGTTGAGAGAAACAAAACCCCACCAACCTGGAATTCTGTACCTGTGAAATTATCCTTGAAAAGGGAAGGAGAAATTAGGAATTAAATTTTCTCGAACAAATAAAAATTGATGGAATTTGTTGCCCATAAGAAATGTTTAAGAAATGAAGTTCTCTAGAGAGAAGGAAAATGATACAGATCAGAAACACAGATCTACAAAAGAAAAGAAGAGCATTAGAGAAGAATAAGTGAGAGTAAAATAAACTTTTATCTTTCTTGTTCTTAAGTGATCCAGCAGATAATGTTTTTTTCAAATTAATAATAGAAATAATACAGTTTATTATGTATATATATATATATACACACTTATATATGCTTGTCTACAAATGAATGATAGCAATAACAAGAGATGAGAGGAGAATTTAGGATTATTTTGTTATCATAAAGTACTCACACTACTCATGAAACAGTATATTTTATTTGAAAGTAGACTCAGACTAACTGTAAATGGATATTGCAAAATCTAGGGCAACCACAAAAAAAGTAAACAAAAAAAAGGATGAGATACGAATAATATCAAATAATATGCTAAGAAGTGAGAGAAAATGGAACCATATGAAATAGTCAAAACCACAAAAAGCAGAAAAAGTATGGAAGACAAAAACAGGAACAAAGAATAAGGGCAACAAATGAGAAACAGTAACAAATGTGGTACATAGATATTAATATCAATTACTTTGAATATCAATGAGCTAAATGCACCAATTAAAACATAGATATTGTCAGAGTGAATCAAAACACAATAATCCACTATATTTTGTTCACAAGAAATGCCCTGTAAACATAAAGATACATACAGATTAATAGTAAGGGCATGGATAAAGATATGTCATGCTAACGTTAATGAAAAGAAAGTAAGAGGCTGGGCGCGGTGGCTCATGCCTGTAATCCTAGCTCTCTGAGAGGCTGAGGCGGGCAGATTGTTTGAGCTCAGGAGTTTGAAACCAGCCTAAGCAAGAGCGAGACTCCGTCTCTACTAAAAAAAGAAAAATAGAAAGAAAATAATTGGACAACTAAAAATATATAGAAAAAATTAGTCGGGCATGGTGGTGCATGCCTGTAGTCCCAGCTACTCGGGAGGCTGAGGCAGGAGGATCACTTGAGCCCAGGAGTTTGAGGTTGCTGTGAGCTAGGATGATGCCATGGCACTCTAGCCTGGGAAACACAGTGAGACTTTGTCTCAAAAAAAAAAAAAAAAAAAGAAAGCAAGAGTAGCTGCCTAAATTTCTGACAGGGCAGATGTTAAGGCAAGTGAAGTTATCAGTGATAACAAGAAGCATTATACAAAAGATAAAGGGGTTAATTCTTCAAGACATAATAATCCTTAACATATATGTGCCTAACAGTAGAGCACCAAAATATATGAACCAAGAACTGATAGAACTGCAAGGAGAAAAAGGTAAATCCACTATAATAGTTGGAGATATGAACACCCCTCTATCAAAAAGTGACATATTCAGCAGGCAGAAAATTAGTAAGGACATAGTTGAACTCAAGAACACTATTGATCAACTGGATATAATGGACATCTATAGACTGCTTCATCCAACGACAGCATAGTACACATTCTTCTCAAGCTTATATGGAACATTCAATTCACCAAGATAGGTCACATCCTGGCCCATAAAATATAGCTTAACAAATTAAAAAAAATAGAACTCATACAGTGTCTGCTTACAGGCCAGAAAAGAGTTAAACCAGAAGTTGACAACAGAAAGATAGCTAAAAAATTCTAATTCTAAAATATGTGGAGATTAAACAGCATGCTACTAAATAACACATGGATTGAAGAAGAAATCACAAGAGAAATAAAAAAATTGACTAAATGAAAATAAAAATACATCTTATTAAAATTTGTGGGATGTATAGAAAGTAGAGCTTAGAGTGGAATTTATAGCTTTGGATGCATATATTATTAGAAAAGAAGAAGAATCTAAAATCAGTCATCCAAAGTTTCCACCTTGGGAATCTAGAAAAAGAAAAGCAAATTAAAACTAAAGTAAGCATAAGAAAAAAAGAATTAAAATTATATCAGAAATCAATGAAATTGAAAGCAGCAAATCAATTGAGAAAATTAATGAAACCAAGAGCTAGTTCTTTGAAAAGATCAAGAAAATTGGTAAGCCTCAAACCAGGCTGAAAAAAAAAATTGAGAAAACACAAATTCCTAATATCAGAAATGAAAGAGGGACATTACTTCAAATACCATGAAAATTAAAAGAACAGTGTAGAAATATTATGAACAATCCTATGACTGCAAATTTGATAACATAAATAAAATGGTCCAATTCCTTAAAAGATACACTTGGCCAAAACTCACAGAAGAAGAAATAGACAATCTTAATAGGCCTATATCTACTAAAGAAATTGAATCAATAATTAATAACATTATAAAACAGAGCACAAAGCCCACATGGGTTCACTGGTGAATTCTACCAAATATTTAAGGAAGAAAATATACCAATTCTATACAATTTCTTTGAGAAAACAGGAGCAGAAGGAATACTTCTTAGCCCATTCTATAAAGCTAAACATTACCCTAATGCCAAAACCAGACAAAGAAATTACAAGAAAACAAAGCTACAGACCAATGTCTCTCATGATTATAGATGCAAAAATTCTTAACAAAATATTGTCCAATCAAGCGAATAATGCATAAAAAGAATTGTACGTCATAACCGAATGGGATTTGTCCCAGATACATACCATTTCACCACTAATAAATCAATTGATGTAATCCATCACATCAACAAGCTAAAGAAGAAAGCTCACATGATCATATCCATGGATATAGACAAAGCATTTGACAAAATCCAACACCCATTCATGATAAAAAAAAAAAATCTCAGTAAACTAGGAATAGAGGAGAACTTCTCAAAAACCCAATCAAAATCAAATCAAGTTATTTTGTGGATATTGGCAGACTGATTCTAAAGATTATATGGAGAGGCAGAAGACCCAGAATAGCCACACAATGTTGAAGAAGAACAAAGCTGGAAAACTGATACTACCCAACTTCGAGACTTACAGTCATCATGACAGTGCAGTATTGGTAAAAGAATAGACAAAGCAATGGAGCAGAATAAAGAACCAAGAGATAAAGCCACGTAAATATACTCAACTGATCTTTGACAACGAGCAAAGGCAATGCAATGGAGAAAAGATAGTCTTTTCAATAAATGGTGCTGAAACAATTAGACATTCATATGCAAAAAAAAAATTAATGTAGACACAAACCTTACACCGTTCACAAAAAAATCACTTAAGATGGATCACATTGCTTGATGATTTGTGATAAAGAAAAAAAGAATGGATCGGAGATCTAAATATATATCACAAACCTCTTGAACTTTTAGAAGATAACATAGGGGAAAAATCTAGATGACTTTGGGTTTGTGGATGACTTTTTAGAAAAAACACCAAAGACACAATATATTAAAGAAATAATTTATAAGCTGGGCTTAATTAAAATTAAAAATTTCAGCTCTGCAAAAGACATCATCAAGATAATAAAAAGACAAGCCACAGAGTGGGAGAAAATGCTTACAGCAGACATATATGATAAAGGGCTGTTATTCAAAATACTAAAGAAAAAAACTCTTAAAATTCAAAAATTAGAAAACAACACAAGTAATAAATGGGCCAAAGATCTTAATAAATATTTCAACAAAGAAGATACACAGATGGCAAATAAGCATATGAAAAGATGCTCTACATCGTATGTCACTAGGGAAATGACAATTAACACAATGAGATACTTCTACACACCCATTAAAAAGCCCAAAATCCAGAACAGAGAACACCAAATGCTTGTGAGGATGTGGAGCTACAGGAACTCTCATTCATCGCTGGTGGGAATGAAACATGGTACAGCGACTTTGGATCTCCAACCTGAGGGTAACTTGCTAGAAATTCACACAATGACTAAAAAAATACATGAATGTCTGCAGCACCTATCTTTTTTTTTTTTTTTTGAGGAGTGTGTGTGTGTGTGTGTGGGTGTGTGTGTGTGTGTGTGTGCTGGGCCTAAGGGCAAGGAAAATGGGAATATGAAACTATCAAAAGAGAAGCTTATAGATTTGCCATAATGATATATGATCCTTACTCCAGCTTACTGTTTGCTTAAAAGGAGCTAACCATTTTAAAGAATATGATTTATTAGTTTATAAAAGCTTTTTTTTTTAAATTCAGGATGTCATGTGGGTACAAACATTTTAGTTAAATGTAATGTGTTTGCCTTGCCCAAGCCAGGGCTACAAGCGTTTCCTTCCCCATACGGTGTGCTCCATTTATAAGACCTTTTAATCAAACATATACGAATACTATAGACATCTGAAAAATAAGATTATGGCATTTTCTTTTTTTCTTTTAATATATTATTTCATTTCTTCTTTGTCTATTTCTCATGCACCTGTTTTGCATTGTTTTCACCACAGTGTATTCATTAATTTGCATCTTCCTTCCTCACTAATAATGTAAGTATTTTTCATGTTGCTAAATCATTTTCATTACTGATCATTTTGATATCTATATAGTACTGTAAGATTGAATCTAAACATTTATGAAATCTGCACCCTAGGACTGGAGTCTAGTGGTTTTCAGTTTTTTACTGTTACAAATACTGTCTGATGGTCCTCTTAGTGTATAATATCTTTCCCACATTTTGTTGTCTTTTCCTTTGAAGAGATTTACAGAATGGAATTACTGGCTCAAAGATATGAATATTTACATTTTGTGGGGGCCTATTTTGGGGGAAGAAATAGATGTTTAGGTTTTACCAATGTACCCTTCTAAATTCCCGCTTTCCCAGGTTCTATCGATATTGCTTTTTCTAAAAGACGTAGCACATCACTGCTGCTGCAGAAGTTGACGAACACGAACACTTTTTAATCCGTACAGCCGGCATAATTCCAACAGGGGTCTGAATCATCCCACTTCTTAAATAGAAGTGGAGCCTAAATTACAGCTAAAGCCAAACATGTTCTGAATATTATTTCTCTTGCTTCCAGATGTAGAGAGGAAAAATTTACCTTCTGCAGGAGACTGACAGTAGCTTAATAGCTCAGAATAGATACGGTGTTGGGGAAAGGGTCGGAATTTTGCAAGTGGCTCACCTATTTCCAGAGCGGTGCAAGAGAGGCCCCAAAATTGAACCAACTGGATGCATGAAAAATGGCTTAAATATTAAGCAGCTACCTCCTGTCATTCGGATCTGAGTGGGTGAAGAAAATACATAAATAAAAATTAAATAAAAGGGCTAAAAATAAAAAATCGCATGAAGCGAATGAAACGGAAACTTTGAATACAAATACAATTATATGTCTTTGGGTGAAATCCATAACCAGTTTTTGGCAATACCCACCTGACTTGCTCACTGAATTGCGAAATGAGAGAATATAAATCAGAGTTGACAACGAGGTCTTATTTCCCTCTTTAGAGGTTTGAACTGAATAATAAATCACACAGATCCAGCGTCACGAACCTCTTAGGATTCACTCCATTCCCTTTGTTGGTGCCTACAAACAGTAATTCCTGCTATGGGATACAGGCAGAAAGCAAACCTCCCTTCCTCTTGGTGTCACCTCCCGTCCTAATTAAGTAGATCAGCAAGGATGGAGATTTGCTTACTCTAGCTAGCAGGCAGAAAATTGGCTAGTCGTCCGAAAAATAGCCAGGATTCGGTCCTCTCTGAATGCCGCTATTAAATCACTTTTTAAAAACACAATTTTCTAATTTTAAATATTACATATAATACATGTGGCGTATCTGCCTGTTAAAAATTCAAGCACTCAGATACATACAGAGCAATAACTGATAGTTTTATTTCATTCTCCCAGTCACCCTAAGGGTCCCAGAATTGACTTCATTAACATAATTAGCCACAGAAACATTTGATGTCTATCTCTCCATACTTTTCCTATACATTTACATATATGTATATATATTATATATATACACACACAAACACATACAAATATAATTTAATATTTTCAAATAAATAGTATTATACGTGTACACATTGTAAGTATTTTAGATGTTTTATGACTTCTTTTAATAATATGTTTTGGAATATTTCTCTGTCACTATACATATATTAATGTATGCATATATATTAATATATGGCTACCTCATTCTATTTAAATGTTATAAAGCATTCCATTTATACCTATACAATAATTTACTCAATACTTTATTTTTGAAGAACACTTGGATGGTTTCTAGAATTTAACTTTAAGAAACAATGCTACAGTAAAACACACACATGTGTGTATCTGTGTGTGTATTTGTAAACATATCATTAAGATAGATTTCAATTGATTTCAAGAAGTAAAATAACCATGGCAATTACATTTTAACATTTAAAATTTTGATAAACCATGCCAAATTGTTCTTCCAGAGTATAGCATAATAACATTTTTCTCACCCACTTGCCAATACTGCATATTATAAATGTATTTGCTAAATTATAGTTGAAAAATGTAGCCTTTTCTCATTTATGTTATATCCCTAAATACTAGTGAGACTGAGTATCTTTTTAAGTGTTTCTTGCCCAAATTGTATTTCTTTTTTTGTGAAGTTCTATTCTATCCTTTCCTAGTTTTTTTTCTTTTTTCTTAGTTTGTCTTTTTATTGATTTTGGGGGAAATATACATATATTTATTTATATATTATATACTTATATATATTTACATATGTATTTTGGGGGGAAAAAGTTCAAAAGTATTTACCTAAGATTTTTGTTGACTCTGACATGCTAGGAAGAGAATGGGAGGAGTAGGGAATGAGGTGAAAAACATATATTATTCTCTTTTTACCAATGTTGATGTTTAGAGACGGCTGTCCTTGCAGCTTAGAAATATAGATACCACTTTGTGAAATTTGTGTTACTTTGTGATTATGTTTTAATAATTAAATAAGTATATATGTAAAACCTGTGTGTTCCCCATTCATGTCTATGTTTTAGTTTATGTTTTCACCCAGCATTTAAATGCAAGTTTCTAACTGAATCCAACACATGCCATTTATGCTAAACAAGTGATAAGGTATTACATTTTAAAATTTGGCTTTTGCTATAATTATCCATCATCATGCTTCTTTTTTAGCAAGGACAGATCTCTATTCTTCATCAAGAATAGGTAGTTATATATGGCCAGGCACATTGGCTTATACCCGTAATCCCAGCACTTTGGGAGGCTGTGGTGGCAGAATCACTTGAGGCCAGGAAATCTAGACCAGCCTGAGTAAATAGAGAGACCCTGTCTCCACAAAAAAATAGACATGAATAAATGGTAAAACCTATAATTTTCCTGAATTTAAACTACTCTCATCACCTGATGTCCATTTCCAGAATAAATCTTATTGATTACATTTATGTCAACATACAGATGTTTGAAATTTTTCTTTCCCATGAATGTGAAATGTGCGAATTCACAATCTGAATGCCTACATCATTCTTATTTCACTTTCTTTATGGTTCTTTAGGTCACTTGGCTGCCACAGTAGAGAATGCTATTCCCTTAAGATGGAGGAGCTATGGCAGACAAACTCTGAGATGGTCCCTATCTATCCTCATCTTTTGGTAAACATGCCTTGGGTGATCCCTCCCCTTGAGTGCGGGCCAGACCTGTGACTTACTTCCATCAGTAGAATAAAATAAAGGCGATGGGATGTCACTGCTTGATTATGCTACATAAGTCTGTGACTCCCATCTTGTTAGTAGACTCTCTCGATTGACTCTTTCCCTTGCTGGCTTTGATGAAGCAAGCTGCCAAATGGAGAGGCCCAGGTGGCAGGGAATTGAGGCTGGCCTTTGACCAACAGCCACCAAGGAGCTGAGGCCCTCAGTCCAACAACCTGCCAGGAACTGCATCCTGCCAAAAATCATGTGCCCTTGGAAGGAGGCTCTTTCCCAGTTGAACTCCAGATAAAATCCTAGCTATGGCTGACACCTTGATTGCAGCCTTGTGAGAGAGCCAGAAACAGAGGACAGAGCTAAGCTGTGCCTGGATTTCTAACACACAGAATTTGTGGGATAATACATGTATTGTTTTAAGCTGCGAGGTTTGTGGTCATTTATTATGCAGCAATAAAAACTACAGGAATTTTGACAAAAAAGCTAATGCTGTTACCTCTCTCACTCTTGTAGGGAAATGAAGATTTGCAACACAGATGCAAGAGTGTTTCGTTGGATTCTTTTGTAAGGGAAGTCTGATGTGGACTTTAGAAGAATAGGTTCCTGAAGTTTCTAGGGGGAAAGAAAACTTCCCAAGCACAAAATTTGGGATTCAGGACGTGACATATGGATTCTGTGCCTCTTGCCTTCCACCTGGAAAGCGCAAACAGATTCTCAACAGAACGTTTGTCTAAGGGCCCTTCATGCTGCTCTGTTCTCACTTCAAAGACTGCTTCAAGTCTTCTTTGAGGATCTCAAGCTCTGACTCCTGATTCTGACTTGATCTCTTTGCAGATAGCCTTGACTCTTCCATAACCAAGATCAAGGTTTCTTGATATGGACTCTTTCAACTTTCTTTTCTGCATCGAAATCCTCCATTGTCTTCACTTAATCTCTCTCATTTTCCCTTTTTCCTTCTCTTCAAAGCTAAATACCTTTCCCCAAGCTCTTATTCCATTTCCTCCAGCTCGCTCCCCTGCTGGCTTTAATGTATCAATTATCCACTTTCTCTAATTCTGAGCAGTTCATTCTCTGAAGACTCCATCCCTCCCACAGTTATTACTTCCTCCTAGTCTTCAAAAACAAATAATAAAGAAAATTCCACCCTGAAACTCCAACAACAAAACAAATGAAAAACAAATAAACAACGTCAAAACAAGGCAATATTCTTTAATTTGATATCCATGACTCTTTAATTTGTTGCTCATCTGAACTACCTGAAAAAAAAAAAATCTGTGGTCAGATCATCAGAGCTATTCATCAGGGAGCCAAAATTTGGAGGGCATCACAATTTAAAAATAGATTCTAAAAGAAAATGCAAATATAAAGTATTTCTTCTCTGGCAAAATTTCTTCTTCTTCTCCCACTTCCATCTGATCCTGGGGTCAGCCCCTTGTCAGTGGACTAAGAGGGCCAAAGGACAGTGACCCTTCTTACCTGGGTCCCTTTCTTCCACTAATATCCAACCAGTGGATATGAAAGCAAATCTTATATTTTTCTTTTTTTCCTAAATGTCTTGAGAAGGATATTCAGTAAGTATAGTTTTGGGCCATTTTTCTGTCAATTTTTTATTTCACTAAAGAGCAGTCGGATTTTTACCCACCACTGCCTCTTTAATCCCTTGCAATCTGGCTCCCGCATGTTCTGCTGAGATTACCATCCTAAAGGTCATTTAGGGCCCTGTACTCGCTAAAGTAAATTACTTTTTCACTCCAGTCTTGTATATCTGACTTCATAATATTGGAAAAAGTTATTCAACCCTTGCTTGAAGCTCACTTGCTTTCTTTTGGAAAACTGAACTTTCTTGATTTTCATTTTTATCACTATCTATTCTTTGGTTTCTGTTCTCAGCTTATTTTCTCTACAAGATCTCTCTTGATGATATCATTCTATTTTTATGCCTTTAATCTGTGATACCTATACAGATGTGTAAACTGTTAACTTCCTTCCTAAACTGTTTATCAGTATTTCCAAATGTCCTGTGGAAATCTCTGCATGAAAATCATGCCTCAAACTCAACAGTATCCAGAAGCAAACTCTTCGTTGTCACCATATCTGCCCTTATCTGAGATTCCATTCCCCCTACCCCCAGACTTTCTAGCTTTTTCTGTCTCTCTACTTTAGGCTTTCCCTACACAGTCTCAGATCTATTTCCTTCTTTCAATTTCCACTTCACCACCTTAACTCTTCCCAGGCCTCCTTTGAGTCTCCTGGACTGTGTGATCACACACTGGTAACTAGTCCACCGATCCTTGATCTCTGCTATCTTTCTTTACACATTGTGGCCAGGGCAATATTATTCTCTTGTTCAAGATGGATTGAGCAGATTATTTCCCTGTGCTGCTATTGCACCTTATGTTTATGTTCATTATAGGAATTTCCCAAATGTAGTACAGCTATTTCTGTATATGTCTCTCTACTATTTTATTAGCATCTTGACGGCAAGGGTCAAAGATTTTTTTTAAATTTCCTTCTCTGTCTTTAATGTCTAATATAATTTCTTAAATATAATAGATTTGCCCCAAAACATTAGTTTTGTATGTTTGTGGATGGTCTAGTTCTCTTTTGCCCACCAAAGTGACTTAAAAGTATACCTGCGACTTGGTCATGAGCTCTCATTTCAGCTTCCTTCAATTCTCTATATAGTCCATGTGTTAGAAATCACTATGCCTTTGATAATTCAGTTTCATCCATCAGAAGTAGCCTAATTCTTTCCTGGTTTCTCCACATCTTTGTTGTCCTAAAAGTCCAGTGTGGTATAACAGAAGGCAAATGGATTTGGGAGTTCAGCTTTAGATTTGAATCTAACCTTTGTTTTTTCTAGCCCTGTGAGCTTGGTAAAGTATCTGCCTATTTTACAGTTAAAATTAAAAATACTACCATCTAGTCTCTTGTAGGGTACAGTGAAAATAAATTTCAGGTAATGATATGAAACTATTTTATAAAATGTGTACTAGAATGCATATATCTGGCCTAGCTTTCTAAAGTTTCTGAAGTTCCTTTTTGAATTTCTCCTATTGACCTTTCTCCTTCTTAATCTTTTCTATAATAAATAAGATGAGAGGTACAAAGCATTATCTTAAAATACAGGAACTCTGTTGTTTACCATAGTTCTTTGTGGTAATGTGAATTCTTTTAGGACAAAGATACTGTGCTGTTCCTCTTTGAATACCCACACCATCGATAAAAATAGTTTGCGTAAAAATTAGTCATGATTGAAGAAATAGGAGGGCGAGATTATTATTGCTAGCGTAGCTCTGACTCTACAATCAACTGTGCTCCTTCTAAATAGCAGGAAAAAAAGGGAAAAGGACTTGTCTATTCTTAAAAGTTTCACAAATTTAACTGTAAAAAGTGTTGCCTAATTTGGAGGAAGAATTTAAAAAGTAATTCATACAACAGTCCTTTGCTCATGGAAAAATTGATTATTCTGATAAGATTACACACCACTGATTGGTTTCTCTCCTTGATATTTTTTTTTTAACTCCAGGAAAGGAGTGGTTTAATCATTTCAAGAGCTTAATTCTTAAGTCTTGTTTGTGTTTGAAGAAAATATTTTTTATTTGAACTCTTGGAAATTGTAGAATTTAAGAGAATGTCTATTGATTTATACAGAAATAGGACTGTTTCTCCAAAGGATCAAGCTTTGCCTGTTGCCTCTTGTGTGTCAGTCTGCAAGTTAGTAGGTTCTAGTTTCTTACTTATTTGCTGAATCACTCTCAGAATCATATCATTTGCCTCCTCAACAATTTTTTGCATAAGAATAGCTTGCACATCTCAGATAACTGGACAGATATTTATTATTTTCACCTTTCTTTAGACCTTCTTGAGGTCTTTCCAAGACCTCAATTTACCTCTGAAATGAATAGCCCTACCACCATGTAATATATAGTTGTATGAATATAATTGTGAAATATGCAAATTTTCAAATGTGCGATTAAAATACGAATGAATTCTGATTCTTTATGAGCATAATACAAAGTTATGCAAATGCCCAAATTGAATTTTTAGTTCAAGAATCACAGAATTCCAAAGTTGGCAGGCTGAATGAGCCATGTTGACATTGTGACCACCACATGGCAGTGCCACTTTAGCTGTTAAACAGAGCTATCTCCCATCATTTGACGGGATTAGCTTTATAAATGCATATTTCAAATTGTATGGCCTTCAGGATTCCATCCCTCAAATAAAATGCAACTATTTTGCATGCAAATGATTAAAAATATCACTACATAGAAGTTCTGCATAAAGGGAAATCTGTAATAAGCAAGTAATTTATACGGATGGATAAAAAAGTGGAAGAAAAGTCAGAATTCAGAACCCGATGCTCGTGGGAGGGATGAAAGAAACGGAGATGAAGACATTCAGGACAGAACGAGCAAGGCATAGACGATGGGCTGCAGAGCACTGCTGAGTGCAGAGGGAGGGAGGTGGGAGCACAGTGGGGCTCTGAGTGGCCCAAGAGGGACTAAAATGCAGGTCAATTCCCATTTGGTCCACTTGGCTCCCACATGAAGTCAAGGAAGACTAGAAAGGGTGAAAATAGAGGCTCTGCTTGGAACTTCAGCTCAGCTGTAGCCCCCTTACCACCTAGCAGCACAACTTGGGGATCAGGATATCCAATTGGCTCCTGTCCATCCTGGAGTCTTCCCCCTATATTAACTGAGGCTGTTTCTTGGCTCTGGCCTTGTCTTCTGTTTCCTCCTTTGCTGTCAAGCTCCTCTGCTCCCTCTTGGATAGACCTGTAGCCTTATTCATCCTGCAAACATAGTGATGCTACCTACTACTTAGTAAGCACTTTATATCAAGCACTTTATCCAACAGTCCAAGACGCCTATCTCCATCCTTAAAGAGGTACGACCCTTATAAGTTTCACTTTTTATTCAGCATGGAATGTGTACACCCAGTTTTGAAATGGTAAGACGTATTTTGTGCATGAAGGCAGGGCCTGTTATGGCTGCTTTCAGGTACTTCAAAATTTCCACTATGCTTTTATTCTACACGTTGGTTCGGTATATGGCTCTCTGTTATGTTCTCATAACCCAATATTTTGCATAGAAATTTCGTATTTAATTTGAAAATATATCATGATTTTATGTGGAAACAGCATCCTAACACCTTGTGTTACTTCTTTTCCACATTAATTCGCACAGCCTGGCAACAACTGTAAAACGGCAAGTGCTCGTGGTGCAGCTGCCCCACATTCTTGGCTGGTTAAGGAGTTTCATATATTTTATTAGTGTAATAATAGATTTTATAGCTAACTGGAAAATGTAATTATAAATGCATATTATCAATATTACCAGCTTGATGCTTGGGCTTAGGTTTGTGTTGATTGAAACACTGAAGTTTTAAAATTAATTAGGAAGAGAGTTAATGGTCATTTAAGTTTTCCCACATGAGAGAAAATATTAGGATAAAGTCTGCTTGGGTAGTGAGTGATAATATATAATATGATAAGTATTTTAATAGAGGTTGATGAAGATAGGATTTCTTAACATGAAAGTGATCCCTTGAAGATTTCTGTCTGCAGTAGAAAAATATACAAACACCAAAAAAATCTACAAGACAAAATATGAGTAAAAATAAAATGTGGACAAAGAGAAAGAATGAGTCATGTGGTCTGGGTATTGGGATTTTTTTCTTTTTAATTGGGGAATTGAATGAGCTGCCCTGCCATAGCTGTGGGAAATGAGAGACTAAGGTTGTCCAGACAGAAGCTTTGGAGAATTGTCGATTATTAATTGGATTTGCTTTTGTGTTCTTCACAAGTCACAAATAAAAAATGGAGTTTGTTTTTAATTACTTTTGGTGGCTGGGCTCTATTTTTTAAAAATGATACTCCGTATAGAGATTGAATCACGCAGGCTTTGGGAAGTGTTCGGGTTACATAGATACCCAGAGTGATCAAGGAGCATATATTAGGGGTACCAAATCAGAATAAAGTTGGAGGGAGGAGAGACATAAAATTTGGAGTGAAAAGAAACATTTTTTTAAAAGGGCCTACTAAACTGAATCTTGAAGAATGAGCAGGATTTCTCCTTTGATGGTCTCTCCCCCAAACTTGTACCTGAAATCCCACATAACATAGTTTTAAGACCAAGACATCTGAATCTAGGCTATCTGGATACTGCTCATCCTGCCTCCACCACGTACTACCCACATGGGGATTTACTTAAGTTCTTTGGGTTTAAATTTCCTCCTTTGCAAAACGGAAGTAAATGAAATTATCTACCTAAAAATGAATGTATTAATCATGTGTCTGACACATAAAAGTGTACTATAAATGCCATTTATCATTTTTACAGCACGTGATAATGCAAGAGAGAGTACAATATACACAGGGAAACAGTAAGCAGTTTTGTAGAGTTTGGAGTGTGGGTGAAGATGCTAGAGAAAGAGAAAGGAATCAGTCATGAAATGTCCTATATTCAGGCTTTGGATTTTATCCTAAATGCAGTGAGACCCATTGAAGAGTTTTGACTGGGGAGAAGTATTGAATTACATTCACAAAAAACGTTTGTTGAACTAACTTGGAATGGAAGCATATTATAAGATAGGGTCACTGCAGGTGGAATTTGTCATGATGAGGTCATATAGAGTAGGATGGGCTCCAGTATGATGTGGTGTCCTCGTAAGAAGACGGCCTTGTGAACACAGACACAGGGAGAATCTTGAGTGAAGACGGAGGCAGATTGGAGTGATGCATGTACAAGCCAAGGAGTGCTAGAATTTTCTGGCTATGACCAGAAGCTGGGAGAGAAGCATGGAACTCATTCTTCCTCACAGCCCTCAGAAGGGACCAACGTCTCTGAATTCTTGATTTCAGATGTCTAGTCTTCAGAACTGGGAGGGAATATATTACTGTTATTTAAGCCCACCCAGCTTGTGTACTTTGTTGCAGCAGCTCTAGCAAGCTGATACAGGGCTGGGAGGTGGAGAAGTGGGATGCTGCTTTGGCTTTTTAAAAGCTAACTCTGGTTTTCATGTGGCAAATGGAGTGGAGGGGAAAAGGCTGAAAGCAGGGAGGCCTATCAGGAGCAAATATAAGACTTTTCTGTAGTGCCACCTTGTCTTTGCTTCTAGGGGTTTCCTGATTCCCAGTTGGGTTGCATGGATGTGCCAAGCATAGCTCTACTTGGGCTTAGGCAACTGCTCCACTGCCCTTCCTGTTTCCAGAGGTGACGCTGCATCTTCAGCAACAAAGCGCTGTTGGACGTCATACTTTGGAGCCTGGTGCTTGCTCAACATAGGAAGTCACCAAGTTGAACCAACTTATACAACTGTAACCAACTTGAACCTCATGACTGGGAGACCGCATAAAAAGAAAAGGACTCTGCTGTGTTAGAGTCTGTGAGACTTTAGGAAGCAAATAGCTCAAACTGCTCTGTGGAAATGATTGAATTAACAAAACGAAGCTGGAAGAAAGAACTATTGTTTTGTAGGGTTGTTTTAAAGGAATTGCAGAGATAAGTATTGGTAAGAGTCTAGCTTTGTTTTACCTAAGGTTTTTCCTTAGTGCTGGATACCTATACTGTATATCTGTATGATCAGATGAAAAATCACTGGATGAATATGTGTAAGAACTGACTTATGCTTTATTTCTAAAGGCGGTGGTAGCACTAGGCAAGCAAAGATGAAGGAGGTTAATCCCGCCAGGAAACCAGGCTGCTGGAGCCCATAATCACTGAGGTCAGTCTGGGAATGGAGTTACCAACGGGATTAGAAGAACAGGCAGCTAGTATTTACAGTAGTCAAGACTTGGGCTATTTAGTTTCCCTTTTTGTGGACAATGAAAATGATTCCCTAGCAAGAGAGTGGATAAAACTGTGCCCCAAACTATAAACTAAGCCAACATTGCCAAAACTGTGCAATGATGAAGTCCCTTGTGAAGCTAATGGTGTTAGGATGGGGGAATGTTTTTATTTATTTATTTATTGCAAATTTCACTAGGTTACACACTATTAATTTCAAAGATAACATAAGTAGACATAATTTTCTAAAAGTTCATTGCTTATGTAGAATACCTGTTACCATCTCCCAGAACACAAATATTCCATTGAGTATAGGTTGGGATATATAATA